>APFE031032731.1:3487-19540 GCA_000404065.3 Pinus taeda | reverse complement strand
TACCAAAGACAAAATCCAAAGGAGACCTTGGTGTGAAACCAAAACAGGTCTCAAAAGGAGATCTCTGTGTAGAAGAGTGTTTTGCTCTATTGTAAGCATGCTGCACATAACACAAATGTTCATCCAAAAGCTTAGGATGTTTGCTGCAATATCCTCTGAGTAACTGGATCGCTGTCCTGTTAACTACTTCTGTCTGGACATCAGTTTGTGGATGAAAAGTTGTGCTTTTCTTCAGTTTGGTGTCCATCAGTTCCCATAGACTTGACCAAAACTTCCCCACAAATTGGGTGTCTCGATCAGATACAGTGGAAGTGGGTAATCCAAAATGAACCCATACATGTTCAAAGAACAGTTTTGCAATTTGTTCAGCTGTAATCTATTTATTACAAGGTATCAAAAGACACATTTTGCTGAACCTATCCACAACAACATATAGATAATCATGACCTTTCCTAGATTTAGGTAGTCTTGCAACAAAATGCAACAAAATCCATGGAAACACTTTCCCAAGGGTGAGAAGGAACTGGTAATGGAGTGTACAAGCCTAGTTTTCTATTGTTGGGCTTGCTTTTAGCACACATAGTACACCCTCTTACATATCTAGAAACTGTCTCATTCATTTTTGGCCAATAACAAAATCTTTGCAGCTGTGCAACTGTTTTACTTACCCCATAGTGACCTAATATTAGAGAAGTGTGTGCTTCTCGAATTATCTTTACTCTTTCAGTTTTTGGAATGCATAACTTCCCACAATGGTATAAGAGTCGGTCCTTTACATGATAATCCAATTCTTCTACCTGTTTGCCTTGACTTAAAGTGGCATATACATCTTTGAAGTCTATATCTTGAGCATATTGTTCAATGTAGCTTTCATGTAGCACATAATTATACTTAAGTATAGTAGATGCATTTATAATGGATCTAGATAACATATCTGCAACTTTGTTATGTATGCCCTTTTTATATCTGATGACTAAATGAAACTGTTGTAGAAATCCCATCCATCTATAGTGTCTTGTTTGCTGTAACTTAGTTTGGGAGTGTAGATATTGAAGTGGTTGATGATTAGTATGTATTACTATCTCTTTGCCTGTTAAGTAATGTTTCCACTTTTTCACACTCTGAACTAATGCATACAATTCTTTATCATATGTAGGATAGTTAACTACTGCAGGATTAAAAGTCTCAGAATGATAACATATGGGTTTACTGTGCTGTGTCAACACTGCTCCCATGGCATAGTCACTGTCATCTATTTGGATCTCAAATGGTCTTTGAATATCTTGCAGTGCTAGTATAGGTGCTGTCCTAATCTTTTATTTCAAGGTGTCGAAGGCTTTCTGCCGTTTTCCTCCCCACTGAAACACCTTGTTCAATCCTGTTAAAGCATGTAAGGGAGCTGAAATTAAGGAAAAGTTAGAAATGAACTTCCTCCAATATTGTGCTGCTCCTAAGAAGCTTCTAATTTTTGTAGCAGATTTGGGTTTAGGCCAGTTTACAATGACTGCCACCTTAGAGGGATCTATCTTCAATTCACCACCCCCTACTATATGACCCAAATAATTCAGAGATGTTTTGCCTAATTCACATTCTGAGAGTTTAACATGAAGTTTTTCTCTTTTCAAAACATCTAGTGTTTGCTTAACATGCTTTAAGTGTTCTTCCCATGTTCTGCTAAAAATCAGAATGTCATCCAGATACACAATAACAAAATCATCAAGAAAAGGTATGAGTACATCATTCATTAATCTCATGAAAATAGCAGGAGAATTAGTTAAGCCAAAAGGCATAACCAGCCACTCATATAATCCCTGCTTTGTTTTGAAAGCAGTCTTCCATGCATCTTGTTCTGCAACTTTGACCTGATGGTATCCACTATGCAAGTCTAGCTTGGAGAAATAAACAACGTATTTCAATTGATTGCGTGAGGCCTTGCTTTTCTGTGCAATGTTAGCCTTCCTTTCTTTCCACTTCTGCTTTCTTTTCTCCTTATTCTTGCTTACAGTGGGTTGGGATGATCCCCCAACTTCTGGACTTCCATTCTTTCCTCTAGCTTCTAGATGAGTAGCTTGTACAGATACCTCATCTATATTAGTGGGATTAAACATGAGGATAGTATGCCTCATGTAGCTGTGTAGACCATGAATGTACTTCAACAGAGTTTCAGGTGAGTCTAATGAGATTCCTAGAATCAATGCTCTCTTTCTAAATTCTTGAGTGTACCCTTGCACACTTTGCCCTTTCAACTGCTGAAGAGTTTGCCAACTCATCATGGCTTGTTGCATGTAGGCCAATGGATAGAACTATTTTTTGATTGCACAAAAAAATTCACTCCAAACAGAGATGGTCTTACCATGTCTTTTCATGTCATCTTGGGTTCTGCCTTCCCACCAAACCAAGGCAGTGCCTCCAAGGTGTAGGCTTGCTAGTTGAATCTTGTTGTTGTCTGAATCAATATTCTGTACTCTGCAAGAAACATCAATTTGTCTAATCCAATCGTCCAGCTTTTCCTGCATTCAACTCTCCATCATATATAGGTAAATCAAATTTAACATCTAGTTTGATCAAAGATGCTTTCTTTTTGTGTTCAAGGCTGTTAGGAGGGGTGAGAAAGCTTTCCTCTTTCCCTTTTCCTTTTGAGTGCTCATGGAAGTGAGACTCATCTTCTCCTTTGTCTTGTTTAAAGCCTGATGAATCTTCATCTTTGTGTTTTCTAAAGTCCCTATACATTTATTCTACCATGGAATTTATGGCTAGGAAACTATTTATGAATTGAGGGTCTGGCCCCATGGAACCTTCCTCTGACATTGTCTTCCGAGGATAGACTCTCCCAATTTTAGGATTAGTTTCGACCAACTCTCCTTCTCCTAATTTGAGCTTTGATCTAGTTAGCATTCAACAGCTAAACCAACACAAGCTTATCTAACCTTACAGGCTAAAGCTCTGATACCACTTGATTTGAAAATCACTCGTGGGTGACCTCAGTTAATTAATTAATGAACGAAGGTATTACAGACTCATGTGCTGGTGTGTGTCTATGTTATTTTAGGCAACAAATTGATCAGATTGCAAAATATATAGACACTGGAAAATGGAAAACAGTAAGAGGAATACAGTAAGCAAATACAAGAACACAACAAATTAATAAGGAGTTCACCCTATCCTCCAGGGCTACATTTCCGGTCCAACTTTCAGTGGTGGCCTTCTTTTATTTTGTCTTTAAAGTAGAGATTTGCAATGATGAGCTCAATTTGAGTCTCCTGAAACAGATAATGTTTGGTAGGGTGGTTCTTGGATCCCGCAAGCCACTTAGAGTGCACAGACTCTTTTCCTTTCCAGATCTTAACCTCTCTGGTCTCTAATGGGAGGAGCCCAATGTGGTTCTCAATTCCCGATAGATCCTCACAGGGATTGCTTGAACCTCTCAAGCTTTTTGTCTGCTCGATGCTGCCTTATGCTACAGGTCAACTCGGCCCTCTGTCTTTCTGCTTCTTGCTTCACTGTCTCTTCTTTTCTCTATCTTTGTTCTCTTCTCCTCTCAGTCGTTTGTGTTTTGTTCTGTGTTTGTTCATGGCTTAAATCCAATTTGTCCTTGACTATTCACTTCCTCTTCCACCCCCGTAGAATCACTTGTTGCTGTTTGCTTGTATTTCCCTGCCTATGTGTCATCGCCATCATCCACAAGGAAGTGGTCACTTGTCCTCTCGGGAACTGCACCAGCTCTTCCTCGTCGGTTCGGTTTTTTGATTACGTTGGGAAATGACTCATCTGCCAACTGAGTGGTCAAATCGGACTTCAGAATTTTATGTCGCGTGGCTTAATCTCCTGTCAAATCTGGTTCCTCCATCAGGTGCAATCTCTAGCATGAGATCTGGAGCCCCTAGATCCTACGATATTCACTCATTTCGCGCGGTTGACTTGCTTGACCGTTAGCACATGATGAGAGGTGGTTTTCTCTCTCATCTTCCTGCCATGCATCGTGTGCTGAATGGAATCGCTCATTTTCTATCAATTCTGCTTACTGCCGCAATGTGCCTCTGATATACCGCCGGTTTTAGAGCGCAGAACCCGCCTTTCGCCTTAGTGTTGTCCCCACAGTTTCCCAGCTTCCATGCGATCGAGCACTTCGAGGCTTTTCCTTCTCGAGGGGTTTTTCCCAGCGATGCGTGATTAGAAATGGCCTCTGTTTCCTACATCAGAAATGGCCTTTGTTTCCTAATCCAGGATTCCTAACTACCAGTTTTGCCTCTTGCGTGGTCTCCATGGGCCTCAGTCAGCGCGCTTTTACCGAGGTCCTTGTCGTTCCTTGCTGGCTGCAAACTGCCACTGTCTAGAGGTCTTCCTGATCGCTCTGTGTTCATAAATTCGAAGTCTGTCCTGTTTTGATATAGTCAAGGCACTTTGATAACCTTCATGGATCCAATTCAGATCATGTACCATTACCTGTACATGTACCATCACGTGTACCTGTACCTGTACTTGTACTTTTCTACAACCTATGCACAATCTCTATATATCTGACATCCAGCTGTCCTGCCCATAAGATCATGTCTTGTAAATCTGTCCCATAAGAGCTCATAGCGGCTAAGTGATTCACCTGTACTCGCCTACCAAGAGCCTCTACCACTTTGTTCTCCTTGCCTTTGATGTATCTGATCTCAAAGTCGAACTCGATGATCTTAGCCAACCACTGAGCCTACCTACCATTCATATTTAGTTAGTCAAATAGATACCACAACCCACTATGATCACTCATCAATGTGAAACTCCTACCCAGAAGATAGTGTCTCCACATCTTCAGTTCATGTATAATTGTTGCCAACTCAAGATCATGTGTGGGATAGTTATGTTCGTTCTCATTCAGTTTCTGCAACTCATAGCATACTACCTGTCCATCCTACATAAGGACTCCACCAAGTCGTCTCTTGCACACATCTGTGCACACAACAAACTCTCTATTCGGGTCTGCAATCTTCAACACTAGTGCATGCGTTAACAACTGCTTGAGCTTCTCAAAACTAGCCTCACATTCCTCTGTCCATTCAAACTTCTTACCTTTTCTTTGTAAAGATGTGATAGGATAAAAAATCTACGAGAATTTATTGATGAACCTCCTATAGTAACCTACCCAACCCATGAAATATCTCACCTCATCGACATTATTAGGAGCTACCCACTCCATGATGGCTCTTATCTTTTCCGGATCTACTGCAATGCCTTCCTTGGAGACGACATGCGCCAAGTAATGTACCTTCATCTAAAAGAAACTTCATTTGCTAAGCTTAACATACAACCGATGCTCTCTCAACAATTTCAACACTGTTACTAGATGCTCAACATGCTCTTTTTTATTTTTAGAATATACCATTATATCATCAATGAACACGATAAAAAACTTATCTAAATATGGATACAATACATTATTCATCAAGCACATGAATGTAGCTGGAGCATTAGTTCAGCCAAAAGGAACTACAACAAACTCATAATGCCCATACCTAGTCATAAATGCAATCTTGTAAATTTCCTCTTCCTTGATGCATACCTGATGGTATTCGGATCTCAGAGCAATCTTTGAGAACACTTATTCTCCTTCAATTGATCAAACAAGTTGCCAATCCTCAGCAAAGAGTATCTTTCTTGATGGTCACTTTGTTCAACTGCCTGTAATCAACGAACAATATGAGAGTACCATCTTTCTTCTTCATAAACAAGATCAATGCGCCCCATGGTGATACACTTTTCCTAATGTATCCTTTGTCCAAAATTTCCTTTAGTTGCAACTTTAGCTCAACCAACTCAGTTGTGCTTATCCTGTAAGGTGCTTTCGATGATAGAGCCACCCCTGGCACTAACTCAATCAAAAAGTCTACCTCTCTGTGAGGTGGAAACTTTGTAATGTCCTCAGGGAATACATCTTGAATTGCTGCAATGCTGGATATCTATTCAACATATCTACATCCTCAACCTCCTTACCCCTATAGCTTTCACCCTTTCCTGTGGCTACACTTTGCTTGCATAGCTATCACCATCCTAACTGATGCAACTTTCTTCTTAACTTACAAGACTCTTGGTTCTCCATTGTCATCAAAACACTCAATAGATTTATCATAGAACTCTACCTTGGTTCTCTGTAGATACATATAGTCCATTCCCAATAACATATTGTATGAACCCAATGGTAATACATTTAAATGTGTTGTTGTAGGCATACCATTTAATTCAAATGTGTAAGCTCTTATCCAGTGATGCACTCGCTTCTTGGTACCTGTATCCAACTGCACTAACTAAGACTCCGCATACAGTTCCTTACTCAAACCACACTTATCCACCAAATCAGGACTAACATAGTTATAATTAGATCTAGGGTCAATCAAAATAGAAATAACTTGATCACAAAGCTTATCATCCATCTCAATGATAGATGCTTGATGCTCTGTCTGTTTGTTCTACAAAGTTGCATAGATAAGTGGAATAATTTGACCAACATCTCCAATAGTCTGCACCTCTTGTGCACTATATATCTGAGGTCTACCACCCTGATTCTGAGGACAATCTCTCTTGCGATGGTCTTTTCCACAATTCCAACACTCTATAGGATTCTAGCCTCCATCCCTATTATTTTCTTCAAATCGATGTCCCTGTTGTCTATCTGATGCATTGGACCTCTTAGGTGGTGTGACATTATCCTTGTTACCTGAATCCTGTGGTCTTGCTTGCTTCTTGTCTAATTTTACTTTGTTCTTTGCATTACCTCTTCAGTCTGGCTTAGTCTCATTTTTTCACTTCATTTGTTCATAGCAATGCTTTAGTTTTCGAACGACCTCCTCCAAATATCTAGGCTCATCGAACTCAATCCTATCTTTAAATGCAACCGATAACCCATTAATGAACCTCTAAATCTTGGCCTTCTCCTTTGTGAGGTAAGGAACATATCTCAATAACTCCAAACACTTACTAGTGTACACGTCATCTCTCATGGAACCCATCTTTAGTTCATAATTTTTTTTCCCTGTCCTCAAAGTACCTTTCTGACAAGTACTTCTTCTTAAATAGTCACTCAAACACACTCCAAGACAAATATTTTTCATGAATATACCTAACATTCTTCACATATTCCTACCAAATGTCTACTTTACCTTTGAGACTGAAGGTAGCTACACTAGCTTTCATGTTCTCTGAATAATCATGAAACCTGAAGAACTTCCTCATGCCAAGAAACCATGCCTCTACATCCTGTGGTTTCTTAATTTCCCCATCAAGGTAGGTGGCTTCACTTTCTTAAATTCATCTAACAAGTATACCTTATCACTCCTCCTATAAGGATGATACCGATGGTGATCATAGTGCATATCTGAATCAAAACTAGAATCATACGTGTATGTCCCTTCTCCTCTCTGGAGTGTCCAACAATCTGCCATCTTGGATTGTGTCATCTCTATCTGATCGGTGACTTCCATGAGATCCACTGCCATATGCCCCATTAGTTTTGTTCTCCTGCTCATGATTGATCCAAATCGGCCCGTGTCACTGCAAATCCAACAAGCTTTGAAGTATGACTGCATTTTCCTCTACTAACTTTTCTTGTGACTCTATGATTCTGTCATTATCTTCCTTACAACTCCTTATCTCTTCCTTTAATCTTCTTAGTGTAACTGACAAATTGGAAGAGTTCCCAACACCATACTTCTCTTTGGATTCTTAGGGAAAGTCTTTGTAGTCAACCATATTGCTAGCCATTTGATGTTTCTTCCTACAAGGTATATCATGTCAGCAAAACCAACTCACAATAAACCACGTACCTTACTATAGCTCAAGGAGGATAAATTTTCTTCAAGATCAAGCATGATACATGTATAACATAATCATAACAATATATAAAAATAGTACATAAGCATATAAACATGCAACTGTCATTCTAGCTAGGGTCCAGTCATCAATTCATGACCTTAACACAACACACACTTTATCCTCATGTATGACAACATCCACTACATCACAGTAACTTGACCACATGCAAACTTGAAAATGCATAAGCATTACATAACCATACATACCATGATCTTATGCGTGATGACATAAAACATACCATTGTATATGGACCATGCACAACCACAATGTAGACAATACACCAACTTACATGCATATAACATTCAAGCACGAGTACGAACCATTCTCACATATAACACATATAATCAAGCATAAATGAAAAACACTCGTATGTAGCATCATGTAAGGCAATACACAAGAATCATACATATGATCAAACATACTAGAATTTAACCAAGAAACCCCATGATACATGTACGCGATATATAACAACAAATAACTAGTCATATACTCAAAATGATGAATCCCACAAAAGCAAGCTAAATTCCACGTGATGACATCACCACAATAATGATCAACATCATGAAATTTTAACAACTTATGGAATGCAAGTGTGAGAGACAGACATGCAATTGACATGCATGCAAGACCAATAGATAGCCCATCCAGTTCGAGGGGTGAACCATGCTCTGATACCATTATGTATTGCCCTCCTCCCACATCTACCTATGTAAATAACCAACTGGGTTAAACATGTGACGAGAGGCCACTATGATATGATTCGGCCTCTTAAGTCACATTATGGAAGTGGAACCAATTGAAACATGCCATACAAACATCCAACATCATCAACAAGTGTCAGAGGACAAGTCAGCCACTCAGACAACCTGTCCTTGGGCCCCACTATTATTTTAGGTCTATGGGGCCATAGTTTCTCTCATGCTATGGGAAAGGGAGCGACCAACAACCTAAAGTCACTCTCACAGGCCTTCTTGCCAATGAATGTGGACCAAAATTGCCAGTGTTGTGCCAACGACCCTGGGATTTAAGCCACTTTTTTAGGCTCAAAGCCTAGGTCACTTCCCATAATTGATCCATCTCTTCAAATCAATAAGATAACATGGAAATTATAGTACTAAAGAAAATACTTGATCAAGACCTTCATTGGACCCCTACTAGCCATGACAAGCATTTCATCAAACATATTGCAAATGTGTAATCTACAGGTGTAATTCACAGTTCTGAGCATATGGGTCTCATACTTAGCTGAGAATCGCTAAGAACCATTGATGACTCAACCCATCAACTACCATTCCATCCATTAAGTCATAGATACATTGATCATCCAATTATAAGTAAAAACATGATGAGAGCCACACATGGTTGTTGTTATAAAACACATAGATAAGCAGAATAATAGCAACAAAAAATACTCATGAAAGTACATTCATATAAACCACATATAGTCCATCAAAATGCTCGTAGAAATATAAGGAGAAATAACCATTCATTAATGATGCAAAAACTAAACCCGGTATGGGACTTCAACATTCCACCCGACCGTAGAATGGTTGGGTCAAATCTCTCTTTAACTATTCACCCCTGTTCCATATTCCAGGCATGAATTTGGGATCTCATAGAACACATCAATAAAAACTCATAGAGGGCTTCCAAAGGCCACCCACCTCAACCCATAAAACAGTGATTCCACCTCATGGTCGAACATCAAAAAACCATCATTAGATTGGTCTCCATCCAAGCCTTTCAGGGCTTCCAGAGTGTTTGTTCCAACCAAGGCTTCTAGGACTACTAGCTCAAACCACAACTATCATCGGGCTTCCAGAGCGTTTGTCCAACCAAGGCTTCCAAGACTAGTAACTCAACCCACTAATGGCTTCCATAGTGTTTGTCCAACCAAGGATTCAAGGACCAGTAACTAAACCCAAGATGTTACAGGGCTTCCAGAGTGTTTGTCCAACCAGGTTCTCCACGGACTAATAACTCAACCCAAGCTAAGGAAACATGAGAACTAACCAAAAAAAAACAATGAAAATAAACCCACAATCACCATGGCTATCCAGGAAATGGAAAGGTTGGGCAATCCACTGTCAAGCTAGTAAATCCTCCATGCCAATGACAAATCACAACCAAGAAACCACATGCATGTGCCATGCATGCCAAAACTAGTGAACGAAACATACATTCAAGTTAGTATCTACAAGAAAATTTGACGTAGTTGTTGATCCCAGTCCCTCCTTGCACTTTCCTTCATTTCCTTTACCTTCTTGCTCCAATAATCCAAATACGCTACACCCTCCAAGAGTGCTCCAATAAACTGTAAGTGTACAAGAGTATGAGAGAGAGAATAATGAGAGAGAGATCCAACATTGAACTAACAAAATGTTACCAACTAATCCTCAAAAGATTTTTTATGGATGAGGCCTCTATTTTCTTCATTTTCCATTATTTTCCTTCACTTTCCTCCTCACATGGAAGTTGTGACCTTTCACCTCATTTTTCTCCTAATTTCCATTATTTTCATAAATAAATGTGCCAAACGTGTCTTTTTTCCTTTTAATGCCTTAGCCATTGTCGTTGGCAATTTCCTTAGCCATAAAAAACCAAATGAACACCCCCTAGGATGTCTTGCCCAACATTCAACTTGGAATAAGTGTCCCATCGACCATGGTTATTGTTTTCTAATTTTATTACATCGAATTTTCACCAAGGCTGTTACAAGCCTAATGTTGATGATCGTGACTCATAACATGCCTTTGTCATACTCAGTTTTGAAAACCATGCTACTGGTATTGGGTCTCGATTGCTGAGAAAAATGGGATATACTGGAGGAGGACTTGCGAAGAATAAACAGGGAATTGTTGCTCCTATTAACCCTGTAGTGCAGATATCAAGAGTGAGTCTTGGATACGATTTTGTTGCTGCCCCATCACCTACATCCAATTATGAGGTGCTTAAAGAAAATGCTCCTATTTATTATGATAAATAGATGGATGACATGGTTGAAAGTGTCATTCTAAATGAAAGTGTTGTTGCACTCAACTTTGAGTCCATAGATGAAAAAACTAAGCCATCTGCACGTCCTCATCAGAGGAAATTACCCAAGCATCAACATTATTGGTCAATTAGTATTCCAGCATTCAAATCATTACAGAAGAGATGTGAGAGAATGAATCATGGACCAACGCTGACCATCAAGATGGTTTGTGGATGGGTCGATGGGTGGTTATGGTGTCAATTGAACTAGTGCTTGCAGAATTCATATCATCATGTTGCATCAGTTGTTTATTGTTGATTTTTTTTTATCCCTCAGTTGTGTTTCAGGGGGGGGGAATTTGCTGACAATGGATATTATTGATTATCGCTCCTTCCACAGTTGTGTTTTAGTGGGGGGCAATTAGATGGTGACATATATTCATGCATTAATCAATGTGATGGTGGCAGTGCTCAGATAACTTCAAGAGTGTTGATGTACGACATTTTCCATACTTACAAGCCTCATTGTTTGTTTGTTGGTTGACGATATTGCTTTTGTTTGAAGCCTTTGTCCCTGTTCTTTACCAACACCTAGTTTCTTTGAAGTATTTTTTGGAGAAGTTGTCAGTGTTTTCCACCCTTGTGCCTCTGCAACAATCCTACTTCGGAGATCAATCGACCTCAATGAGGTTTCACTGCTCTCATCTTTAGAGTTTTGGTACTTCAGCATTTCATACTTCTTGATTGGAGAAGGCCTATGTTCTTTCCATTTAGTGGATCGTTATAGGATCTGCAATTTTAGTTCCATGATAATTTGAGCATTGACATATTTTCCTCATTTGGAGGGAAGCTTTTCCCTACAAATTTTTCTCTTTTTCTTCGCTTATGAGAGTTTGTACATGGGTACCTAATTAGGCCTTGTTTTTGGTATCCATTATTTGTTCCCCCTATTTTTCACTTAAAGGGGGTGTTAGAATTGGCCTTTTCAATGCGTCATTTCCCTATGAGCTAAGTATTGTAAGCTCACATAAGGACTTGCATCTATCTAGTTGTCGTAGTTATCCTTAAAAAACTCTAGGCCTCCTATGTACGTATACATAAGATTGTGAGTACTAAAATACTCTTACAAGTTTAGCTCATTGACTATATTTTGGACATTTAACATATTCATTCATTTGGTTAAAAATTATCTTATATATATGATTAAATGAATAATATTCACAAAAAAATATACTAATTTAAATATTTTTTATTAAATATTAATTAATATAACTTTTTAAATTATAATAATAACTTATAATAATATAAATACACACAACTTTGAATCCTTAAAAAATACTTTACTGCTGAAAAAGATGATGTTGCCGAAAGAACCAAATGTTCCAGATCTAGAATTTGAAGCACGCATAGTAGAAAAAGGTAGCACCAACGGATCAATCACGCTACCCTGATCTTTTAGTTATTAAATTATATTGATTTTTCAGTAATATAATTAATTTTTTTAATGCGGATAGAGTACGAAGCATGCGTTTAAGTTGGGGACAATTATAATATTAAATAGAAAAACTATCATATAATACCGGGGATCTTATTAGTCCCTTCCATCTGGCAATGGTATGGGACTATAGTAATTGGTTGGCGATGTTAAACAATTAATTGACCTATTTGTTATTATTCAAGATCACTTATAAACCAAAGTTTTCATCCGCATATCATTTCACCATCTTATTTCAGAAATTATTTCGGAGATTTGATTTCGGAAATTATTTTGGAAATATGTTTCAATGTTTCACTAATGTAAACATTAGTTTCGCAATTTAACAAATATTGAATGCTATAATGCTAGGCTAAAGTAAGTTTCCAAGTTGAAGTTGTCAGGTGGTGCATCTTTTTGAAGTGCCAGTTACTGCATGCATGTTGTTGTGTCTACCAATCTATATCTGCATGTAATCTGACCTGTGCGCAAAACACCTTGGAGGTATGGCGTGTTGTAGGCTTGTGCGCAAAACATATTGGAGGTATGCATGCTAGCTACCTGATCTAGAAAGCTTCACCTTTCCATTTAAGTTGATTTAGTAGAGTGCCAGTTCCTTTTTACTTCTACGAACTTCCTCTTCCTGTTGCTTCCCCAATATCAGCCTTCGTACTGACCTGACCTCAACCTCTCGCCGTGAACTGAATTTGATTTCATGCTTGCAGAGAAAGCTAACATACTTAGGAAATGACTCTTATTTATATCCATCTCGAAACCCGCTCTCCAGTCTTTGTCCCAATGCCTCTCTCTTTTCAAAGGCTATATAGGGCTCGAATCCTTGTTAACACCTCAAATAATTTATGGTGGCATTATCGTTTTTAATTTCCCCAAACCCTCTGAGCCAACCCAACCTGCAGCCATGTGCAGTGACAAATCTGAACCATGTCCAGTGTTCACGTACAAAGATAATAGAGGGGCAGATCTTGTGCAACAAAAAATATGAATTGTGTTCAATGTTCACCTACAAAGACAATAGAGGCGAGGTAGCAATGTTAACAATATTTACTAGATGGAACCATCTTGTAGATTTGTAGTTGAAAGGAATTTCAAGAAAGCAGCAACGGTGCAAATTTGTAGGTGAAAGCAATTTCAAGAAAGCAACAAGGAGTATAGTTTTTCCAGATTTGCAAAGAATTCATACATACCCAATCTCAATGTACCCCATTGGCTTTCTCTTGAAGGGGGACTGCCATGGTTATGGTTATAGGGATTCTTCCTATGTGCCAACTTCGATCCCCTGAGGATGAATAGAATCACTGCGCTGAGCGTTCATATAGAGTATCATGCTATTCTCTTTCTTGACAGAATCACTCTCTTTGATTGACCCGGTTCCAGTGTTGTGGAGGTGTTTCTTTCGTTGTGACGCCGTGTCACTTTACGAGCAAAGAAATGACACCATTTCTCACTGGTTGGTAGGATTTCATAAGTAATAGGGGAAATCCAATAAGTAACGAGGAGCACATCTTTGACACCTTCGGCCATGAACAACCAGGTGCCCACCTCTGGAAGCAATTCCTCTTCCACCTTGGCCACCTCTATGCAGCATCATCATAATAAATTCTTCTTTCACCCTGGCCACCTCTGTGTAGCATCATCACAATAAATTCTTCTTTCACCCTAGCCATCTCTGTGCAGCATCATCGCAGCAGCAGTACAACCCAAGAAGGAGCATCTGAGAAATGGTGCGTTGCTGATAAGGAGGTCACGAATAGATAGGAGGTCGCCGATAAACAGTCTCATTGACAGTCAAGAGAACCTCAACTCATGCTTATTGCTACTGCAAGTACTAACCAAGCTTCTAAACTTTTTTGCTCATTTATCCAACACACAAGATTAACATAGAATGATACCTGTCACCATTGTCCTGCTCTTTAGCCACATTTTGATCATGCATTATGATGCGTTATGTTTAACCATGTCTTTGTTCTGCTTGGCTTGTCTCTCATGGTGGGGCCAAAAACCTGGCTGGCTTGCTTCAGGCTAGCTTCGAAACAACTTGGATTCTTCAAGTTGTTGGCTAGCTGGCTAGCCTAGATGGGATTAATTAGATCGCTTGCTGGGCTGGTTAATAGAAACCGAGCAAAGGCTTGCTTCCTAACTTGCTAGGACACGTGTCTAAGCCTAACAACTCGAGGCTGGCATCACACCCCTGACCCTTGCTTGATAGATCCTTTGCATACATAAATGTTGGTGCTTGGCTAAATTACTTATTCTTGAAGGGGCCTCGACCTTCTAAATGATCCAAATCAGGAGCAAGACAACTAGAGAGCGCATACGATGTTCCCCGCCTTCACCTGCCAAACCTGCCTTCGCCTACCAAGATAGACATAGTAACCCTTCCTTGGCCCGTAGTGTCTAGATAGATTTCTTTTACTGGCTTGCGTGTTTCTATCTTCTTGGCTTCCAAGAGTGTTGCTTCGCTGGCTTCTCTATTATCTTCCTGGCTTTGTCCAGCATAGCTAGCCTCTATGGCCGGCCTCGCTACCACCAAATGCCCCATTTTGAAATTTACCACCCTCAGAGGAGGACACCGAAGCTGGTGGGCTTGGCTGCATCTGCTTCTGGGACTGGATATGGAACTGGTCCCCTCACCCTTGCTTCTGACTATTCAACAGTTGAATTGATTTCACTTATGAATGATTCTTCCACTCTTTGTAACTGGTTAGTTCCCCTGTTAGTGGTGGTCTCTCCATCAAACACCAAACTGGATATGTTTCTATAAATCAAACCCACCAATGATACTACGCATTGCTGGTCATATGAGAGAACTTTGCTATACTTGTGTGGATCATGAAGCCAAGTTGACGGATAAGGGAAATCCTCGCTAGTTGGCCAACCTAACTAGGATTAGTTAGATCGCTTGTTGGGCTAGTCAAAAGAAACCAAGCAAGGGCTTGCTTGCCGACTTGCTAGGACGTGTGTCTAAACCTGACAACCATGCAGTCCTCAACCACCTGCTCGCTGTGCTTAAGGCAAGGACTAGCTGTCGTGCAATCCTTCTTGTTGATCTTATATTTGCGAGTGTTGTTTCCCAGATTAATTATCACTCTAGATTGTCTCTCATAAAATTCAATTATTGCTTTTTAAGTTTAAAGGTTTTATGTAAATTTTAAACTTGAAACCAATCATATATATATATTTTTTTTTTAAATTTAAAACTAAACCCTATTTAGGTTCGGTAATTGGTATAATAGTGATTTGATTATTATTCTTAATTCTTTTGAATGATAGTGAGTTGATTATTATTCTTAATTTTTTTTTTTTATAAAATTTGAAAGTGAATTTTTTGATGTAAATTTTAAACTTCAAATTATTTTTTTATAAAATTTAAAACTAAAATATGTTTAGTTAATTTGCATGATAGTTAGTTGACTGGTCTTGGTTGTATATATGGTTAATCTGTTTTGGTGGGGTGTTGAGTTTTTGAGTGAGTTTACATTATCTTAGGCCTCGTGAGGGCTGTATTCCTCAATATTTTAATTATTTAGTTTTGTGTTTATGCTTTGGAATCTGTGAGCATCATTTTTTCAGTTGGCCCGATTTATTCTGCTTTCTCTTATATCCCATGCCACTTTTTATCTATGTAAGGAGCATAAGAGAATGCCAACATTTACTCAATATGTCAAAGGGAGGGTATAGGTAGCCATAGGGGAGGAGGTGGCTCGGCAGGAATATGTCCCATTAACAAAGTGTAT
>APFE031032729.1:0-22182 GCA_000404065.3 Pinus taeda | reverse complement strand
GAATTCAATAAATTATTTAATTATTCAAATATTACTTCAATATTTATAATAAATTGAATATAACAACGTAAGATATTATCTAATTATCTAATGAATAGATGGTTTTAATGAGGCAAACGTTGCGTTAAATGTACACTCCAAATTTATGTAGTTACGCATATTTAACCATTTTCCTTCATATGTAGAGTTAACATCCCCGCAAAATTTCTTAGTACAATTTTGTATTGATTCTTAACGTTGTAAAGGGATTTGTAAAAGAAATTTTTATTATTAATACGTAATATGTATTATGTGGTTTTGAATATAATCCATGAGTTCAAAAATTGTGAGAAGAATAATGAAGGTTTATACGGTATGTTATTTTTTTTTCTCATAGTAAAAATTTGTAATTACATTTTGTAGATGCATGAGGCATATTCAGATGGATGTTCCTAAGATAACAGGTAGCAAACAGAGAAGAAAAACAAAAAATAGTAGATGATTGTTCCTGTGATTACAGGAAACTACAGAAATAGAGAAAAAGAAAATAATGTTCCAGCAAGACTAAACTTTTCTACCCTTCTTCTTCTCCACCCGTCGCCAACCACCTGTGTCGGGAGTGGGTGTAATAATAGCTAGCTGGTTTTCCATTGGGATCAGTTGAAGTTCTTTGTCAGATTCTGAGCCCTCTGATCTGTGGGTTCGTTTGATGCCGCTTATTTCCATTTGTAGCTCTTGTTGCAGATCTGAAATGTGTGGCCCCAAATGATTAGTTGGGGCATTCCCTTCCTGGGTATATGTCTGTCTCATTTGAGTATCAGGTTCTGTCTGGTTCTCTGTAGGCTCCACATTTATGTCTTCTTCTTCCAATGGGTCGGTGTGCTGCCAACCTTTGGGCTTTTTCTGTTGTTTCTTGGTTCTCCCGGGGTCCTTTCGAGCAAATGGGTAGTGATATTGAAGGTGCCCTATTTGCATGCATTCCCTGAACCGGAATGTTGTGTTCTCATAGTCAAGTTGTTGTATCCATTGAGAATTATTGAAGTTCAGCGTGATGTGGTCAGGTAGCCCCTGACTCAAGTCCACTTCTACACATATTCTGGCAAATGTAAATATTCCCCTAATAGCTCTGTCTTCATCCATTTTTAGGAATTTCCCCAGGGAATTCCCAATGGCAACTAATACTTTGTGATGCCAAAAGTGTAGAGGGAGTCCATGTAGCCTTACCCATACAGGCATCGTTGAGACTTTCATTGTATTGGCGTCGAAATCAGAAAACCAAGGGGTGAGGAAGAGGCCAGCACTGCCCCAGAACCAAGGCCCGTGATTGATAATGCTGTCTCGTTCTTGTTCTGTGTTAAATCTAACTATGAAGTACCCTTTGGGGCATAGGCAAATTTCACAGTTTGATGTCCATGTTGTAAAGATCCATTGGTGCAGGGCATTTGATTTTGGCTAGAAACCATTAAATCTACAGATAACTGCATTTTTAGATAAATCAGAGTGTAGGCTAGTTACCTCTGGCATAGTTACTAGTAGCGTTGGTGATTCTGGCTTTTGTTCAACAATGTAGGGTCCTGGTAACTCTGATGGTGGTGTTGCTTTATTTTTCATTTTTTCCTTCCCTTTCACTGCATCCCGAAAGGAACCTGTATTTTTTGAGCTAGTTCCAGTGCTTCTGCCACGCAGTCGGAGATTTAAAATAATGGTTGAATCTTTGGCGATGCCGTAGTGCTGGAGAGTTTGGTTATCCTGCATACTGTACCCAGAATATATAAGGTTTTGATATTGTGCTGGGGTTCCAAGGTGTCCCTGGATTTCCTTTTTTAACGCATTGATGCTCATTTCCTTACTGAGTTGCATGCAAAATGTGTGCCCTCAATCGATTTGATGAAAATCTGGATCAGATCTGGATCCATACGGAGTAAATCGGTCTTGTAGAGACCTTGCTTTGTTGGATATGGCTGACTAGAAAGTAGTGGCGAAAAATTTTGTTCAGCCCTCATCCCCACAGCCGTTCCCGGCCAAATCATTTCTCCCTTGTCTTTAGGCACAATTATAAGATGTGGATCAAAGTGGGTTTGTAGATCTGGGCGGTGACGGGCTGCATCGTCCACTCCATACCTAGTTAAAATGGGTTCAGACGGCACACGGTAGGTTAAACCCTGAAACAAATAAGGTGATCGCACCCGTGGCCTGTGTGAAGCTCGATCTGCCGCAGGGGTTTTGCCGTCCGGCTCGCTTCGGAGCCAATTCCTTGTTAGTGTGCTCGATTCCAGTCGTCCTATGTCCGATTTCCTGAGGGGGCGACCTGTAAACACAACCCCATCTTTGATCTGCAGAGTAGCGGCGGCGCTGAGGAGTCCGGATACCCTAGCCATCGGTTCATCTCTCCTTCCTTTTTTTGAGAAATTATTGTGATATTACAAAATTAGGTTCATTTTCAGTCCCTCTAGACGGTATGTTATTATTTTGATGCAGATGGTAATTTTTTATGGAAATTATTTTAGATTCACTAATTATATGGGAAGAGAATGAAGAAAAAGGGAGCGACATTGTGGTTTGTTTAGGGTTATTATAAGAATTTTGCAAGTCAAGCATGAGGTTTTTCGGATTGGTTACACTATAGGTGGGCTCATTGGATCAGTCTGGTTAGCCAAAAGCATTAGTTCCAAATGGATGATTACGAACTCGTGGTTAGTTATAATTGACATACACTCTCCCAAAAAAAGATCCATGGGCATGTGGATAGAATGCAAGACCATTTGAAAAGAAGTGATAGAGAAGGTCCTAGATCTTTTCTTGTAGTAAGCGAAGTAGTTGTTGTGTAGACTTGCTATATCTTAATAGAGGAGTATCTATAGGCTGGCAAAGAAAAGGAGAAGTCTCTTTGTAGGAAGGAAAGGATTCTTTGAGATCTCAGGGTCATCAAGCCATAGGCCCCAAGGAAGAGGAGCATGCCCTTGAAGGAGAAAGACTGGTATCAAAAAAATTTAAAAAGGTTGTTAAATTAAACAATTGAGGAGCTTCTCTTATTGTTGAAAAGGATGAGTAGGTAGGGTAAGTTGTGTAAAAGCTTCTAGGTAATATTTTGGGATGAAAGATGGGTCTCAAAGCTCTTAATAGTTGGATTCGGCTTCATTAGATTGTTATGCTAGAGCATGGACCTATCTTTCACCTTTTGGAATGAGGATGGATAGGTTTCATTTTCATTCAAAACCTGATGTAAATTCTATATTCAGTGATCCATGGTCCTTGTGACAAATTTCTTCTCTCATAAAACCCTAACATCTAAGGTTTAATGCTCATGAGGAATTTGCAAAACTGACTCTGGTATGGGGTAAAGTTTCCTGGAATTCCTATAGAGCTCTAAAATGATAAATCAATGAAGAAAATCAATCACAGTTTTTGTAAGGTCATTCTCACAAATGAATCTAATGAAAATTCATGTGGTCACTCTATGGCCAAATTTTTGGTGTTTTTAGATGTATGTGAGTATGCATTTACTTGAATCCATGGAGATACAGGTTGGCTTGTTTAAATTGTTGAAAATACTGGATTATGAAAATATACCCTTATAATGTGTATAATGTCACCTTTATGGCCATTCAATTCGAGATAGTGACAAATCGTTTACTTTGAATGTTTTGAGGTCTAGGGATGCTTGTGCCCTCTCTAGCCTTGAGGTTTTTCCTAAGACCTCTATGAATTCAACTCATGAAAAATTGAATCTCGTAGAAGGACACAAGAGTCCTAATGTCTTGGGCTCTAAAGACTTGCTAATTTCATCCAAAATCTAAGAGAAGATTTGAGTGGGATCAATTTTTATCCTGAGGAATACAAAATATTTCTTCCATAATTCCTCATTTTGTAAATCATTGTTATTCTCAAAAAACAATCTAGAATCTATTTGGAAAAATGGCATAGTAGGAATAGATGTAATCCCATGTCATTTTAACACCCTCCTCCCAAATCCACCCAAGTAACCACACCAAACATGGTAAAGATGAGACGAGAGGCTACTGTGATCATATTTGACCTCCTATGTGACCGAAAGGAAGTGGAATCGTGGAAACATCAGACACAGACATCCAACATCAGCTTCAAGATCTTGATGAGACATGTTAGCCACTTAGACCACTTGTCCCTAGGTCCCACAGCTGTTATGGATCTCTTAAGCCACAATTTCTCTCATGCTATGGGAAAGGGAGCGACTAGAGACCCAAAGTCACTCTCACAAGCTTGCATGCCAGCAACCAGTGATCCAGATTTAAACATGAATGCAAAAAAATTCAGATATAACCATAAATACAGAGATGTAGTAGAAACAATTCATTTCATTAATGTAAAATATTGAAATATGCTTACAAAAAGAAATGGAAATAACCCAGCTAAGGCGATGGTAGCTTATCTCTAAGAAGAGACGTGGTGGCTACATGCCTTTGAACTATCTTAAAATGAGGTTCAAAGGCCTATTTATTGTTGAGAAATAATGGAAAACCATAAACATCCAAAAATCTAACCCTAGGAGATGAAGTGCGAAACTATGGGCCCCATTCTAGGTAAATTGGTACATCAACTTCTCGAGGTTGTAACTTTGGCATATGATCTTCATTTGACACACACAATACCTTGTTAGAAAGATCTATCTGAGGAATACAAATTTTGAGTGAGAAACATAGGTCCATGTACCCATTTTGCTCCCACTTTTTCCAAAAAACATCATTTAGGGCCTCAAAATGGCTCTAGAATTCAAGACCCGAAAAACCTACCAAAAATAGTAAACTTTGCTATAATTAAGGAAACTGAAAAAACTAAAAGAGATAGTTGTAGGGGTCCAAGTGGGCTAGGTGGGTGGCCACCAACATCTATCTGGATCATTCCTCTCCCCTTAGGAAGCAATGGTCCCCATTGCATTGAGTTCCACCATGAGATGAGGAAACGTTTGCTAAACTTGGTCCCTTGTGAGTTATTCTACAACCTCTGATGTGTCCAGTAATGGTGGGCAGTGTTGTTGGGGGCAGTTCACATTGAACACTCGGTGCAAACAAAGGAATGGGGGAATGTTGTGCTCCAAATAATTATTTCCCATAGCCTTGGTAATGGTGTAAGGACCATATCAGAGTGCTCTGAGCTTCTGATGGGCTCTTGTAAGGTGTTCCTTTTGCAGATGCAAACAAACTTTGTCGCCCACCTCAAACTTGTGTGACACCCTATGTTGATCATGTCACTGCTTGTACTTGGCATTTTCCACAATGGAGTGGCGATATATTAGCCTATTGGGTAGAGGTGCTTTGGATGTTAGATTGGAAGAATACTTGACCTAACAGTGTAATGGTACCCTTGTGGGTGAGGAGAAGATATCCCTGTCTTCTTTCATGACACTATCCACCTACTTCTTCTCCATGGAGGAACCCTTCCCGGCAGCCATCAATGTGGCTACAATCTTCCCCTTAATTTGAGGGCAAACCAGACAAAAAATAAATTTCCTAGTCTGGGAGATGATCTTATTGCCTTACTTAGCAGAGATCAAAGAAGTGGCGGTAGGTGGGGCTACCTCCGTTATCCTGTATAATGTATTACACAAAGAAATAATTACAGTGTGAGGCCTTCACTCATACACATCATGTCGCTTCCACAAGTATGGTTTGCCTAATAATACATCACAAACATCAAGTGGTCTAACATCACACAATACCTCATATGTGAAGGGCTTGATGTTGTAGGGAAGGCGGTAGTGTTTGCAGACTCAGAGATCTCATCCTTGGTGAAGCCACCCTATGTTGTACGGTTGCGGGTGTGGTATGGTTGGTAGTCCCAACCACTTCACGACCTCTCCTGAAATGAGGTTCTTTTTGCTCCCACTGTCAATAATGAATTGCAGCAGCGAACCCTTCACCCACATCTGTGAGTGGAAAAGATGCTCCCCTTCCTCTGATCTTCAGGCTCATTATTCTCGATCTTGGCGGTGGCAACAATGGCACTGGGATCTGCATCAATGATATGCTTCCCATTGTAATTCACCTTGTTAGGTTCTGATTCAGGTTTGGAACATGTATCTGATTCTGAAGCTTTCAACTTGGCCACTACTAACTGCTTGGTCAAACACTCACTTGTGTTATGAGGGGGCTCTTATGGAACTCATACCAATTTCCTGTGTACTTCTTTGACTTCATGGCGTTGTTCTTTCCTTGCGCCTTTGACTTGTTGTCTTGGGTCAGCCCGTCTTGGCTTTGTCCTTTATTATTCGGATTCACAGATCCAAAGTCTCGCTTCATTTGTTTAAACTTTTGCTCGATCTTGACAGCGTATCGGTATGTCGTGTTGAGCAAGAAAATGTTCCGGAACTCCATCTCGTCATGGATGTATCTATGTAGGCAACCACGATATTTGAGTACCAAATGCAACATAGAATCCTTGATACCAACTTGGTGTGAATGGTATGAAAAATATTTGTGAACTTCAGCACATTTTGGTCCCTTCCTTGTTGTAGCGTGGTCCACTTTATGTATTTATCCTCATAGCTTTTGACAAGGTGGTACTTCTCCTTGATGACATCCTGGAATGAATTCCAAGTGGGTGCGACTGAAATAGTGAGCTCGTACTTTCATCCTTATGCTCACAGTAAGTTTCCCACCAGTCCTTGATGTGGGGGGCTGCTTTGAGAAGTGAAAAAGTGATATTTTCCCGGTTGTAAAAATCATGAACAGAAATATAACTATCTAGCATATTTAACCATTTATCTATAGCATCTGCATCTATTTGACCCTTGAATATGAGGATTTAAAAGTTAACTTGTACCTTGAAGGGTGTGGCATTTCCAGAGTAGCTGTTGGAAGCAGATGCGTTGCCCCTTGGGTAGCTGCTGAAGGATCTAGGTAAATTTTCCCATCATCACATTCCTTTATCACTCGAGGGCTTCTTCGAGCAAGATTTTGATAGGATCTCCTACCCCTCGTCTTTCTTTTCATCCACCATAGGAGGCCATAGGGATTTGCGAGGTTGGTCTTGCAAAGGTTCGACCAGTTCAAGCCTTCACTCCTTATAGCCTGACCTGTTGGGGACATGCAAAGAAAAATAGAGAAAGAGCAGAAATAATACCACTGATCCAAATTTAAACAGGAACACAACAAATTATAGATATAACCATTAATACAGATATGTAGTAGAAATAATACTTCATTTCATTAATGTAAAATACTGATATATGCTTACAAATAGAAATGGAAATAACCCAGCTAGGGCAATGGTAGCTTATCTTTAAGAAGAGATGTGGCAGCTACATGCCTCTGAACTGTCTTAAAATGAGGCTCGAAGGCCTATTTATTGTTGAGAAACAATATACAACCCTAACATCTAAAAACATAAGCCTAGGAGATGAAGCGCCAAACTATGGGCCCCGTTTCGGGTAAATTGCTACATCAACTTCCCAGGGTTGTAACTTTGACATACAATCTCCATTTGACGCACACAATACCTTGTTAGAAATATCTATCTGAGGACTACAACTTTTGAGTTAGCAACATCAATTCAAGGACCCATGTTGCTCGCTGTTTTCCCAAAAAATGTCGTTTAGGGCCTCAAAATGGCTTTGGAAGTTTAGGACCTGAAAAACGTGCCAAAAATAGTAAACTTTTCTACAATTAAGGAAACTAAAAAAACTGAAAGAGAAAGTTGTGGGGGTTCAAGTGAACTAGGTGGGTGGCCAGCAACATCCACCTGGATCAACTAGAAACCAAAGTTGTGAGTTCTGTGCTAGTAACCGCGGGATTTAAGCCACTTTTTCAGGCCTAGAGCCAAGGCCACAACCCATAATGGAGTGATAGATTAGAATTAGTAAAAATATAGGGAAACAATGATACAAAATCAATAAGTTGAACAAGACCTTAATCATACCCCTACTATCCATGTCAGACATTTCGTCAAACATATCATCAACATGTAACCTACAGGTGTAAACAACAAAATTAACTGTAGGGATATCATACTTATCTGTGAATCGCTATGAACCATTTTTCCCTCATGTGATTTGTTGAATTATCATATATTAGGCCATAGATACATTATCCATTCACGTATAAGTAAAAACATACTGAGATCCATAGTACATAGTTGTTGTCATAAAACATACGTATAACCAACATAAAAGGGATAGAAATATCATAAGCATATCGACAATGAAATCCACATATACATCAGTACATTTACACATGAAAATCAAGGGAATGAATTTCTCATTAATTAATGAAATGAACCAACTGGAGATGGGACTACCACATTCCACCTGACCATATAATGGTTGAGACAAATCTCTTTTCATCCATTCACCCTGTGCCATATTACAAGCATGAATGCAGGATTAAAACCAAAAGAACCAACTAGGGCATACTAAGGTTGAACCACATAACCCTCATCAATGGGAATCAAGATTTACCATAATCCATCTCAGATCACTAGGAAAACACAATGAATACATCATAACAAGGTTTATTGTGATTTCCACCTGATCACTATGCCAAACAGGCATGGATGCCACCTGATTTATCCACCTACACCGTGAGGAATTTTCCTGTCTCCTAGTCTCTTAGGCTTTACTGCGATCCAATCTCGAATCACTAGGCCCTAAACCGAGACCCACTCTTAAGTCTTTATCGCATATCCCAAACCCAAGATTACTAGGCCCAATAGAGAGTAAACCACCTCTTGGATTTACTATGTACCCTGCCATTCACCGACAAGGATTCCTAGGCCATCAAAGGTAGCACAAAATCTGTCTTTACCACAACCCATAGTCAAGTTTAGGGATTACTGGGAAATTTTTTCTATCATTTCATAGATCCACCTCACTCAGATTCAAATCCATTTGGAAATTTATCTCAACCAAAACATCAGAAGCCCATCACACCATGGCTATCCGATAATGACAAGGCTAGGTTGAAAACTTGTTACACCTCGCAAAACCCATGCCATAATAGAAAATGAACAAAGTGCAATACCATGCATGCCAAAACTAGCAAGGAAATTAGACATGCAAAGCAATACCTGTAGAGAACCATCCTGTAGTTTCTTGATCATGACTTTCCCTGCTAGATCTTTGCTTCCTCTTCCCTTCTTTGACTTTCCTGATCCCATGCATAACCATAGAAAAAGCGTGAACCAAGAGTTCACACTGCCTAAGATATTAACACTGAAAAGAAGAAGCCTGCCAAGTGATCCTCATAAGCCTTTTTATGAATGAGACCTTTATTTTCTTCATTTTCCATTATTTCCTTCATTTTCCTCCTCACATGAAACCTATGACATTTCACCTCTTTTTTCTCCAAGTTTCAATTATTTTCATAATTAAATGTGTTAAAAATGCCATTTTGACTTTCCAAAGCCTTATCCATTTCCTCTGCCAATTTCCTTAGCCATAAACAAGCAAATGAATACCCCCACTAGCATGTCCTACCCAACATTCGTCTTGCATTACGTGTCACATCATCGTGGCCTTATATATATTTTTACATGAGTTTTTAACCAGGGTTGTTCATTAGGGGAACTTTGAGGTCTAAAATGGGCCTCCTCAGGAAATTATAAAATAATAGTGGAAATAATAAAATAAGATTAGATTACATCATCAAATTTTACAGGGAAAAGAGAAAAAACTATTTTTTCAACTCGTATTTTGAATTTTCATATTAGATGAACCAATTCACATTGTATGATGTTTTTTTAATTTAGTCACAAAATCATACTAATTAATCTATGTTGATTAATAGCGAACACATAAAATCAATCTAAAGCTACTAAATTAGTAGTTTATATTGATTACTGATGAACACAAATAAAATGAATATATGGCTAAATTAATCGTTTATAATGATTATTAATGAAAATAAATGAAATTAATATAAACTACTAAATTATTTGTTTATATAATGAATATGAAACTACTAAAAAAATGTAAATGACTACTGCAAATGATTAATTTTTCATTACAAATGACAACTAAATTTTGCATATATACGAGTATTAGTAGCTAATCTACTGTATCTTATAACATGACAAAAATTTAGTCATATTTCTTTGGTCATTAATTGGTTTCAAATGACGACTAAAATTTTCATATATATGACTATTAGTAGCTAATTTACAGTATCTTATAACATGACCAACATTTTTGTCATAATTCTTTGGTCATTAATTGGTTGTATCAGATGATCATATAGTAATATATTTTGTTGTATATTTGGTCATTAATTGTGGAAATTAATGACTAAATCAATAACTAAATTAATGCCCAAATTTATGACTAAATATATTGCTAGACGATAAAATTGAGACAATCAATTAATGACTAAGCTAAAAATGACTAAAAGTTGATCGCGTTATAAGATATTGTAAATTAGCTACTACTGGTTTTTGATTGAAAAAAAATCATTTATATGAAAATTTTAGTCGTTGTTTTAGTAACTAATTAGCCATTTTGTACTAGTGATATATGGAAGAGTTTCTATTTTGGGTATCAATCCAATAACTCTCGCAATATTTTGGGTGATGGGGCGAATGACCTAGATCTAATTGTAAGAGACCTCGTAAGGTTGCACAATTCCAAGCTAAGAAGAATTTCCAACTTCAGGAATGTGCACAGGGGAGTTGCCCAGAATGTTCTTTCCTTGACTAGAGGAAATAAGATTGGGATTAGTAGGGTTATTAGCCATAACATTCTCGCTTCCCTCCTTCTAGCGCCATAAATGTTGATGGTGCTGGACCACAAACATTCAGGGGATCTCCTGAATATGAATTCCCAATTATACCTCACAGCGTTTGGTGTAGGATTACCATCTTGTATAAAGGCACGGTTGCGAAGTTCTTAAATATTTTCCTTCACTCTAACTATCAGCAAGAGAGAGGGATGCAATGGTGCCTTTGAAAATAAATAAGGTGTGCCTAGTGAGTATCCAATTATAGATGTGTGTCATATTTCTTCTACTACAAAGAGGGGAAAAAGTTGGGCCTCTAAGGGAGAGGTAATAGTATCACCTAAGAAGAGACACGCATGAACCAGAGGGATCCTTCTAACACTGAATGAAATAGTCCACAAGAGATGCAACGATCGTTACAACCAACAAATGAGAAAGGTTTGCCTAATATCTTATGGAGTAGTCCACAAGGATGGAATAACAATAACAACCATTACAACACATTGCCAATAAGGTAAATACTAAAACAACCAAAATGGTTCAACTATATTAACACATGTGAAAGAAAAAAATGAAGTATAAACATCCACATAACAGTCTTACAAACATTCATAATGCATGCATGAAGAACATGTTGGCCTTGAAGGCTTCATTTATTAAGTAAAATTTCCAAGAAACATGTATATAATGAACATCACTAGCTCGAGTAGTGGAGCGTTAGAGCCACCCCTTTCTCCCCAAGAGAACTAGCTTATATCTCTAATGATTTGTGGGAGGAGCCAAGATGAAAATTTTCCTTGCTCATACAATGAGGGAGTATATATAATCGAGGGATCATGCTTCCCCTTCCTTGTGACGCTTTGAGTACCCTTATGATTCGTTGACTTCCTATGACTTTTCAACTTACATGACTCTTTATACTCCATGTTTATCCTTTGGAATTCCAGTTTGAAATACATTTTGCATACCATTTACATGATCCACAATAACGATGTGGCACATGACAACTGATGACATGACACTACTAACATGGATTGCTTGATGATATGGCATTGTCAAGCCATTGATGCTACTTTCAGTTGAGTGTCTCCTTGAGAATTCTCTTCTTTTCACCTCCATATGACTTGGTGATAAGGAATATTCAATGATCTTAATGCTTGAGTTGTGATCACAAAATGATGTCCCTTTTCTTTCTTGATATTGAACAACTTGCATGTTCAGATACACGAGTGTCTTTTAGCATGTTTACCCCCTTCATCTCTTTCTTTATCATCTCACCATAGCATGGTATGGTACTTGTATCTACAACTCACTCATGATGAGATGACATTAGTCCGAAAACCCCTAGTCTAAAATGGTGCATTCTAATCCATTATCTGAGCCGGAACCATGTGACAGGAGGAGAGAGGGCTCAATGACTATGTAGTTGTGCAGTTCAAGAGACTAGGGTTTAGGCTTGAGCCTTGAGATTGCGTAGTGTACAGTTCAGGATGGACTGAGGGAGAAAAATGCACAGTTCTTAGAGCCAATGAGATAGGCTAAGGGGGTGGACACTAAGAGGACATACTGCGCAGTTATGGGAGACAAGGGAGGATGGTAAATCACACAAATGTGTAGTTCAGAGTCTCATGGAATGATATTGAGGCTTATGATTGCAGAGTTCACAGTTAGGGCCATGCTAAGAGAAAGCATTACACAATTCTGGAGGCCAAGTTGGGAGCTTGAGCCCAAAAGCTACGTAGTTCAACAATCCTTCGAAGTAGGAACTGCACATTGTGGAGCGACAAGGGGAAAGGTCACAACTAGAGGAATGAAATTACACAATGGATAGTTATGAGAGGCCAAGTGAAGCCAAGTTGCTTGGTTAGGAAGGATTCTCAGAAATGGTTAAGTGTAAGACTGGTTAAACTCGTGTGAAAAATGATAAGATTTTGACTATGATCTCACACTTAAAATACTTGATGACACAACAACATAGATCACCCAGGACACGTGAACAATGCATTTCCCTCTGTGTGCCACCTTTATGACTATTTACGACTAGTGCGACACTTAAGATACACTTTGCAATGACCGTGACCACACTTGTGCAGCGATGCTTAAAACTTTACAAATGAGTGTGCCAGATGTTTACATGGTTAGAAAAAATAATATATATGAATATAGACCCTTGAAACCACTGAAAAAACTCTTACACACATTTTGTGACAACCAATCATGTGAAAATATGATAATTTACCCAACTTGCAAAGGGGCACAAAATATTTCAAGAAAGAACATGAAATGAATTTCTGTGTTTGCAACAACAATGTACAAGATCAAGGAAGGCTATGAAATTGAGTGTAAGCCAAACTTTTGGAGGGTGTTGTAGTAACTATAACAGGTTCCCATCTTTTGATGCCAAAGCAATGGTGGTCACAACAATACTAGTCTAAGTGAGACTACCAAATCTCACCCTTTCTTTGTGGCACCATAAGGTCCCAAGGAAAATCAAGAATGCCCTAGGAATATTAAAAAAGATAGACCTTGAAGGAATGGAGAAAGGTATTTTCTTTGTTTTGAAAGAACATATGCATGCACTATGTCATATTTCAAATTTTTTATTAATAAAATTATAGAAAGTTTTTTTTTTTTTTTTTTTTTTTTTTTTTTTTTTTTTTTAAAAATCATAATGTGCATATCACATTAAAATAAATAAAAATAATGATGATTGATATTTGTAAACATGATATTTCAAAACTTGATGTTTAAAACGTGATATGTAAGAGGTTCATTGTGTGAAACCCCTGTGCAATTAATGTCTCTTTTCCTTTTCCAATTCCTTTGCCAATTTCCTTAGCCAGAATAAACCATGAGTAATGGCCACTACACTGTTTGCCAAACATTCATCTTGGAATATGTGTCCCATGACCTTGGTCTTATTCTTTTGCCTTTATTATTATTATTTATTGCATAAAAATTTAACCCGGGGCTGTTACAAGTATGACTACTAATATTGAGAAAACAAGTTTTCATGATAATTAAATCCAACAATATCACATATCATACTTCCGAGATGAAGTGTGTTTCCTACAAATATCTTGGAATCGATATCCATCACAAGCTCAACTCAAATTATATCATTGAAAAAAAGATTAATGTTTGGGGATCTTATTATGAACTTGAAAAAAATGTAAATCAAAGTATATTTAGATATGAGATAAAAATATAAAAAAATACACCCTTTGAGGCTGTCATTACTCTATTTATATTTATGGATGTGAGGATTTGGGATGTAATATCTCTAGAGAATCATGAAGAAATATTTAATAGTTCGAAAATTTATTTATAGCCTATAATTTCAAAACGAAATTAAATTCACCCTATCCTATCCTCCTCATCCAAAGAAGAATTTCCCTACATTAGGAACATGGTTATTAGTAGGTATCTAATGTATAAGAAGATGTTAAAAAACATGGAAGATATGAGGCTTACTAAAATTTCTTCAACATATAACCAAAATTATCTTTCGTTGAAGTAGAGATGACATAAGGATGTAGGGTATTGGCTAGATCATTGGGTGATAGAGAAATAGATATCTTTATAGAATAAGGGTAATATTAAGAATATTTTACCTCAAGATTTGAGGAGAAATTGTGGCGTGATAAGGATTTAGATGGAAAAAATAAATAAAAATAAGGACATATAAAGAGGTAATGAACCCAAATCTTGAAAATCAAAAGTATATATTTGTCTTGACTAGTTTAGAGAAGAAAATAAACATTGCGAAAATAATAACAATTTCTTATGAGCCCCATAGTCAAAATGGGTGTTGGCCAATTCCCAAACCCCTTCCAATGAAGGAGCCTATCATTTTTTTGGCACTAAGATTGTTGGAGATGAAAACCCTTTCTCTTAGAATACCCATCATATACTCATTACATCTAAATTTTTAATATTTTCTAACTATGAACCTTCTTGAACTTTTAACTCAATAAAACTATGGTGATATTAGAACATCTCTCTTAGTAATTTTCCAACATAACGACAACATTCTAAACTTCAATAAGCCATTTTCAATCTCAATGGACATGAATCATTATCATCATTATATAAAAACCAACATAAATCCTTTTTAACTCAAAAATTTTTAATCACAAATTTTTTTACACTTTAACTTCTTTTCACATATTTTTGATGCTTAATGAACCTACAATTAAAATAAATAACAATAATATGAAATTTTAAAATATATATTCATATTATTGCAATTTTTTTGCTCATAAATAAAACGTAAAATAGTTAAACTTTCTAATTGCCTCTATTGCCAATCACGAGAGAAATGTCCCAAAGCTTTCCATTAAAATAAATAAAATATTATCTACACTAAAAAAATAAAAATAAAAATATTTAACAAAAAAACTCTTTCAATTTGGACATAAATAGAATATTTTGTCCACATTAAATAAATTACATCAATTTTATATACAAAGATAAAGTAATTAATTAAAAAAAAAAAATCATCTAAATACTTTGTATTTTTTAATAATTTGTATTCATCTAAATATTTTTTGTTAGAGTTTATACATTGCATAACATTAATATTATGGCTCACTATGAAGTTCCTGACTCTCAACATAGAGTTCACATGTACTATTTAAAAATAAATACTGATAACCAAAAGATAATTTAATGTTAGCCATGATTAAAACATTCATTCCACATTAAGTAACAAAACTTTATATCGAAAAGATAACCTGTACCATTTAAAAAATAATTTAATATCAGTGATGGTTAAAACATTCATTCCATATTAAGCAACAAAACTTTATATCAAATTAAAATGAGAGAGATAAATAAGTAGAAAGTAAATAACTTTTTATATTTTAAATTTCTAGTATGAGTGAGATGAAAGCGGATTTGGAATAAATTACTAGAATATCCATGTTAATTAACATTTCAATATATATCAATTTCATACATATATAAAATAAAAATAATATTTTAATGCTGACCATAAATGGATATATATATAGAATAAAAAAATATTTTAATGTTGATCATAAGGAAGAGAGATGAGTTTTATACTATGGATATTATGATTTGAACTTTTTAATATGAAGAGAGGCATATTATTTATTATTATAATAATAATAATAATAAGCATTTTAATATTTAATATTTGGGCCATAAATAATTTTATGTTCATGTTGATTAAAATATTTCAATGTCAACAATGTACATATTATATTAAAATAATTAAAAAAAAAAATCTTATTGCGAGACATTTTATTAGTGTGTTGTTAAAAATAAAGGAGATGTGAAATTCTTTCTATACTTTGAAGGATTTGACAATATAACCAACAGATATATCTTAAATGTGGATCTATCAAGTATCAAAGCTCTCAAGATGCAAACTTTTTTCAAGTATACACTATAAACAAAGTTTGTAACTCAAGAAATTAAATGTGTGATAAATCTATATTTAAGATTAATTTATACAAATATTAATAAAAAATAAGTTACACAAAAAATTCACGATTATTAATAAAAAAATAAGGTAATTGCTTCATATAAATACATAACTCTTTCCTATTAAATTCAATTCAAATATTTAGAACACATTTGTGACTTAATCAACTTAGTTCTCAGTCTATATTATGTGTGGATCTATCAAATACCAAGTGGGATCTGAGCTATCAAGGTGCAAACTTTTTTCTAGTGTACACTATAAAGGAGTTTTTTACCTCAAGTGTTTAGTACTCTTAAATACTTCATAAATGTAGATTTAAAATGGATCTACATTGTATTAATAACTACTATAGATCCATAATCTAGCAAAGATAAAGATGGATAAAAAATCTTGAGGTGTAAACCTCTTTAAATTGAAAAACTTGAAAAAAAGTTTGATTTGATCCTTCAAGATGCTTGATATATTTGTGATTAATATGAATCTATACCAATTCTATATACACAAACATATACCATGTTTAATTTTCATTATTTGAATTTTATTTTTGAATGCATAAATCTATTTAACTCCTTGAAAGCTCCATTGGGCACTTGGAGTGTATATATTACACAACTAACATGTCTTGTCTCCACATAATATCAAAATAAAATAAAAAAACTAAAAACCCCATAGTGTTAAGCTATAGTAACATGAACATATAAGTTTCGTTCCAAATAACATGTAAATATTTATTACTTTTACCACATGCATTACATTACACCATTACAAATTCATTAACTCAGCAATTAACAGTTTTGTACATTGTTTTGGGTTTTTCATTGATGATCAACTGATTTACATTTAATCTAATATAACCCTTCTGTCCTCCTAAGTGTTGGCAGGAGAAGATCCCATAAATCCCTCTATCTTCTCACCAACTTCCCTTCCCTCCTCGGCATCTCCACTCCATCGACAGTCACGTGAGCTCGAGCTCATCCAACGACACAGTCTTTGCCTAGTAGTCTTAGTTGCACTTTTGTAAGGTTTCATTGTGTTCAGTTGTCAGCTTTGTGCTTGGTTTTGCATTTCAGTGTCTGGCTTACTCCATGAAATCACTGCAGGTTTTCCGATACCCTGCTTCAGCGGCTAAGGAGTGGTTTCATGGCTCTATTCCTATTGCAGATTCGACCCATCGCATGGCCTTGATAGGTATTTTCATCTTTCGTTAAGCTTGACTCTATGAAATGTTGCTTCATTTTTACTTCTATCATGGTAGCACTCGTTCTAGGTTTGTTTCAGGTTCTTCCAGAGGCACCTTAGCACTCAAGGTATGTTGCAAGGCTCTTCCTTCGTGGTTCTGTCATGGTTTTGTGTTCTGGCATTAGTGATTGCTTCGGGTACGTGCAAGACTCTTTCCTCCTCTGGTGCCTTTTAAATCAACGAGGTCTAAACGGACTTGGTTATGGGTTTTTGTTTGGTTTTGGCCTCTTCTTAAGCACCAGCACAGAGTTAATGTCTAGAATTTTAAGCATTCAGTTTGTTTTTTATGAGGTTATTGCTCCACTGGGTCATCTGGGTATTGCAGAATCGCTTCGCCTATCTGAGGCAAGCCTCCGTCAATGTAATATATTATAGTTAATTGACAACATCATAGTTTGATGAGGGTTCTTCTCAGGTTCATGTAAAGTTTTTATCTTGTAATCTTCTTGAGGTTGCTCTAAAATGGGCTTCGACCCTAGTTGAACTTGTTATTTCTTTTGCTACCAGCTTTGACTTACCAGCTCTAATTTTTACACTGTAAACTGCATATACAGTTAAATAATTTAAGTTCAGGTCTCTTTGTTGAATGTCTGGTTGTACAGTTGATGAATTCCATTTGCTAACTTTCACTTTAGATTTTCTTATAATGTTTAAATATCATTTCATACCCCTAACGAACTTTTTCACTTGCATTTGAATTTCATGGCTGGTTGCCTACTCTGTCTCAGAATTAAAATCTCAATTAGCACTTTGTATTTGGATATTTGCATTAGTTCTCATCAGATTTTCTTTGACTAATTCCAATTAATTATTTTGAAGTCTTGGCTGGGGTTCTGTTTTTGGTCTCCAGCTCCTCCGAGCATTTTAATTACAACCTTTGATGAGGGTGATTCCGGCTAGGATTTGGTATTACAATCCTCATTGGATTTATTTTAAGCCCGAAGGGTTCTACTCTTCTTTGGATACAAATTAATTGAGGCTTGTATTGCCCCCTTTTGTTTATTCAGTCTTTGGCGACCTGTCGTGTTCTGATAAAATAAATGATTATGGTTCTAGATTTTGTTTTAATTCAGTTTGGAAATTTTCAAGGTTTAAGGCCACTATGCTCGGCCCACTAAATGTTTTTCTTGTTGATATAATGTTTTTCTAGATTGGAGCAGCTTTACATTAATAACTCATTTATTTTTAACTATTTGTATTTCGATTGTTTAGAGAACTACGGTTTTGCGACTTGTTTTCTTTTTTTTTGTTAAAAGATAAATGTAACTACAACAAAAAATTATCCCCTTTAATTTTGCATTACTGTTTTTCCCGCTTTATAATTTTCATTGTTTCTTTTCTATTGTACAAATGGTTTATATTTATTCCCTTACATATATAGGTGTATAAAAACATAGTCTAGACTAGCATCTTCAGGCCACCTACTTATCTAATTTAAGTGTTAATATCCCTCAACCCTTAATTTCTTTCACAGTGAAAATAAACACAGTAGTTTAAATACTTACCTGGATTCAGTCTCGACAATAGTTGGTTGTTGAAGTCACAACTATATATTTTAGATTTATCCTACCAACCATGAGACTTGCCTTCAAGTCCAAGCCTGCCCTCAAGCTTTTGCTCACAAGACAAATGCCTTATTGCAAGACTTATAAGTCACAGCATCCAGAGCTATCTGGTCACCATTAGACTTAGCTTTCAAACAGTCTGCCCTTCTAGCTATAGAAATCTCGCTCTCTACACATCCTGTAGAGAATTTGTAGATTAAATTGATTATGCAAAGTACTAAAGCAAAAACTCAATCTACTTCTACTATCAAACTTGCAAAAGCTTAATCAATTTGAGCAAGATCAGGCAAAACACATGTAGCAAAGAAGAAGATTCAATCACACATGAAACACAGAAGAATACTCTAGGGAAAGCCTCAACTAAAAACCCGCTATCTGTATTATCATACAAGTGGAAATATCTCAGGATTACACAAAGCTTTAGCTCACAAGCTATCCAACTCTCAATACAATCCTTCACTGCTGCTCATAAATAGAATAGACAACACATATGCCTTCCTTCAGTCCTCCAAGCCTCCTATTTCCTTGCGCAGTTTCTCTTGGGTCCTCCAGCTTCCACCTATGTGATTCTCACCTCACACATTGCTCTGACCTCTATAGTAATTGCGCAATCCTAAAGGAGTGAATTCCTTCTACATGGATGAGTTTCCTTTATAGGAAAATTCCCCCAATTGATAGTACAATGTCCTTGTCTTTAATCTCAGCTGGATATCTATCTAATCTGACATGCATGAGTTATTTATGAGAGAATCCTCAGTTATCTGTAGTACACTAGTTTGATGCATGCATGCATTAATTGACTGAACTCATAATTAGTTCCTCAAACTGTTTGGAACTAATTTAACTGGACTTAACTTAGTAAACTGAGCTAACTAATTACAACTCAAACACAACTCATCCTTGTCTCCTTAATTAAGGGATAACTTCCTCAATCAAAGGGATAACTGTTTCATGTCTTCACAAAGACTTCATGTTTGAATTTCTCCAACTAATTAACTCAAGATGAATTAATTAATTATTTTTCAAATGGCTAGTGAGACTAAATTCGAATTTTAATTCTCAATTTTGATTCAAGGAAAAATCAAAATTGGAATATATCGCGAAACGCTATTTATAGCAATTCTATTTTTAGCAATTCTATTTTTTTGCTATTTTCAACAAACTTGGAGTATATCCTGAAATGCTATTTATAGCAATGCTATTTTTAGCATTTCTTGTTGTTATTTTCAACACTCCCTCTAAACAAGAAAGGGATTATATCTCACCCCAATCCTGTCTCTATGGAACTCGAATTTACACTTTGACAATGCCTTAGTCAAAATGTCAGCATCTTGCTCCTCGGTCGAAAAATACCGCAACAACGTGATCCTCCTCGCTAGATAGTCTCTGAGATGATGATATCAAATATCTATGTGCTTGGACCTATCATGAAATACTGGAGTCTCAGAGAGTTTGATACAACTCTGATTATCACAATAGATCACAGTTGGATCCATCCTCTGATCAAACAAACCAACTAGAAATTTTCGCATCTAAAAGGCCTCACATGCTGCACGACTTGCAGCCATGTATTCAGTCTCTACTGAGCTAAGTGCAACTAACCTCTATTTCCTACTGTACCAAGAAACTGCAGCTGAACCAAGGTTGAAAATTCCTCCTAATGTGCTCTTCCGATATAATGGACTCCCTGCCCAATCTGCATCTGCGAAGCCTTGTAGCTTCACTCCCTCTAACTATTTTTACCATAATCCAAACTGAGATGTGCCTCTGAGGTATATCAAAACATGCTTCGCTGCCTTCCAAAACAGCTTGGTAGGCTGAACCATAGCTTGACTCAACTGGTTCAATGAAAGCATAAATCTGGTTGTGTGTTCACTAAGTACATCAATGAACCCACAAGTTGTCGATATGCAGTAGCCTCTACTACTTCACCTGAAGTAGCATCCTCCTTCCTCCAGTTACCTATTAGATGAGCCTGCATGGGTTTTCACTTCTCCATATGGAATCTCCTGAGTATCTCATTAGCGTACTTTCCTTGAGACACAAACACTTCCCCATCCTTCTGCCACACTTCCATGCCTAGAAAGTAGTGCATGAGACCCATGTCTTTCATCTCGAACTCTCTTGTAAGGTCCTCCTCGTAAGACATGATCAACTGATCATCACCTGTCAATATCAGATTTTATGCTCTTAACCTGCAAATGATACCCCAAATACAGAATATGCGAAGAAAAGAGACCCAGAACACAGAATATGCGAAGAAAAGATACCCAGAACACAGAATAGCAATGATTTTATTATTCAGAGAGTAATGTTCACTTGCCTCTTTGAGGGGGCAACCTCCAATAGAACAGAGCTCGATTAAGAAATAAGACATGATACTCCTCGCAGGGTGTTTATATCCTTTATATATGACTCATATATGCAATACCACGGGCCAATACCACGGTATTACTAATACCATCTATCTAATACTATGGCCCATTTGCAACTAACTGTGGTTCCGTTATTAATTGCGGATTAACCACTTACAATTATTAATATGGGATTTATTGACTCTTGACTATGACGTGGTCCCATTACATAGATAAGGGGGTTAGTGTGGGACCCTAACATGCCCACCCCCTTAAGACTAGCCTTGTCCTCAAGGCTGAAGCTGCGGAAACTGCCGCAGAATAGTGGCTGGCTCCCAAGTTGCATCTTCTGGAGAGGTGTCTTTCCATTTGACTAGGACTTCCTTAATCATGTGGCCGCGCAGTTGCTTGACTCGTGTGTCAAGGACCTGTTCCGGTTGAAGCCAGATGGATCCTTCTTCATCCAATTCGGGTAGACTAGTCTGAATTCTGCAATTTTTCCCAATCACTTTCTTGAGGCATGAGACATGAAAAACTGGATGGATTTTTGCAGTAGGTGGCAAAACCAACTTGTAGGCGACTTCTCCAATACGTTGAAGTACTTGATATGGTCCGTAGAATTTTGGAGAGAGTTTCTGACATCCCTTGTCTTTGAGTGATGTTTTCTTATATGGTTGGAGCTATAAAAAGACCTGATCCCCTTCTTGAATTTGGCGCTCTGAGCGATGCTGGTCTACCTATTGCTTCATGCGGTTCTGAGCTTGATGAAGATTCTCTCGAAGATGGACGAGCATAGTTGTGCGGTGTTGTAGAAGTTGATCCACTGCTTGGAATTTTGAGCAGCCCTTGAGATATGAAGTAGGTGAAGGTGGGAGTTGACCATATACTGCTTCATAGGGAGTCATTTTGGT
>APFE031032727.1:0-56616 GCA_000404065.3 Pinus taeda | reverse complement strand
ATATATATAAAAATTTACATTGCGAAAATTGCATTGCGATTTATGTAATTTGTATGATAATACAAAAACTCCTCCCAACCATACTAGATTCTTACGTGTGTAGAAAACTTACACAGTGCATTAATCACTGTTTCTCCATTTTGGTGATAAGTGTCCAGATATCTATTGAAGATTCCTTCCCCGGACTGCTGAGCAAAGCCTTCAATTCATCACTAATGGTAGATTGGTCTATGACCTGCCTCTTCGACCCATCGTTGATATTAGAATCAGAAGCAACATTACCTACTCTTGGTGGTTGCATATATGGCAGAGTTAAAGCCTGCAAAAATTCATGTGATTTCATCAACCGAAGATTTTTGTTGGACCCCTAAAAAAACGTTAAAGTTTGAGTAATTAGATACAAATCAATAAATGCAGATTATTTTTCTATTGTTGGACCAAAAAAGACATTATAATTGGGGTCATTAGATTCTGGACTTGCAGAATACAAATCAGTAAATGCTGATGTTTCTCTCGAGTAATTAGATACAAATCAATAAATGCAGATTATTTTTCTATTGTTGGACCAAAAAAGACATTATAATTGGGGTCATTAGATTCTGGACTTGCAGAATACAAATCAGTAAATGCTGATGTTTCTCTCGTTGTAACAGTAGTTCTCACCTTTGATTGCTCCATCAGATGTTGTGGCTTGTCACAAGAACTTTTAGCTGCACTATGCCATCCCAGAGGGAATCTATCAATGTTACTAGTTTAATTTGTTGTGTCAAGGTCAGTGAGTGGATTAGAAGAAAATAATTTCATCAAATTAACTTCAATAGGAGGAAGTGGATGCAGACATTGGGTACCATGTGTAAGTTGTTCACCGAATTGTCTTTGTTTCTCCTGCAATAAATCAACTTTGGGATATTGGTCAACTTTTGATTGTTGAGTAGGTAGAAGAAAACCCGGATAAATCTCAACGTTTCTCTCAATATTCATGCTCTTTGACATATCACCAGAAGTCATTGCCCATCTTCTCCTTCGTTTTGTCTCTGCAATTTCAGTCTCTAAATCATCTACTTCCATGAAATGCTTTGACCTTCTTACTGAATCAACAATGTTGGTATCATCTTTTGCAATAGAGCTCTGGTCTTTAGAATATTGTTTTCCTCCTAAAATAAAGTAATTCTTATTGCAATCCAAACATTTGTACCTGGCCTGCAAAACCTGAGAAGAATTGTTATCAAAATATCTGAACTTGGTATTCCACTGATGGCAAATAGTGCACAAGGGCTTAACTTCATAATCTTTCAAAGCTTTTCTCAATTCTTGGTATCCAACCATCTTATTCACAGCTATTGGCACACGGATCTTGTATGAGCTATTGATCTGAGGAGAACGCTCAACCTGTGCTTCAGGCATGTAACTTAGAATCAAATCTATCAAATTTCCATCCATATTGCATTAGCAGATTTGGGAATTAGCAGATTTGGGTTGTCAATGAAGAGCTGAAGGATGAGATTTGAGCTGTGAATGGCCAGTGTAAACCTGAGAAAATTCATAAGAAATAAGAATAATGAAGTTGGATTTTAAATCTAAAATAAAAACATTCATAATTTTCGAGGAAATTTAACGGCTTTTTTTTACTGTTATAAAGCGAAAAAACAATGCAAAAAAATTATTTTTATTAATTTTTCATATTCACCCTTAAATATTAAGATTTTATTTTTTCTTTAAATTAAAAAAAAACGTGCAGTGAGTGGCACTACGGGAGTTACCACCAGAAGGGATTAAGACAAGTTGTTCACATACGTGATATCGATTTAGCCAAGTGCCCTGTGATATGCAAGACAGACCCCATGCAACATAAAGCAATTATTTTATTAATTTTTCATATTCACCGTTAAATAATTTTTTTGTTTAAATCAATTTTTAATATACCTTATTACCATATATCATAATGAGATTACCATGGAGTACTTATTACTTTGATAATGCATCTTTCTTTCTTCTATTATTATTTTTTTTTACTATATTTTATTGTTTATTTTAATGCATTAAAATTTATGGTTTTATGAATATTATTATAATATTAACTTAATAATTAATTTTATATTAATATAATATAATAATTTTCAATTAAATATTATTTTAAAATATATATTTAGGATTGTATAGAAAGATAGAGTTATTAAAAAATAATCTATAATCTATGATTTGAGGATTTAAAAAAATACTCTATTTTATCTTCTTCATTGAAATAGTGTTTCCTTCATCAAAAGCATAGCTCTCTTTATGTATTTGATGTATAAGAAGAAGCTTTACAACATGGAAGCCCTGAAGTTCCTTAAAATTCTTTTTGACTCTAGCAAGAACGCCCACCTCTGGCTCAAGTGGGGATGACACAAGGATGCCTATTAAAATCATAGTTATCTTTATGTATTTGATGTATAAGAAGAAGCTTTACAACATGGAAGCCCTGAGGTTCCCTAAAGTTCCTTCTGACTCTAGCAAAAATGCCCATCTCCGCCTCAAGTGGGGATGACACAAGGATGCCGAGTATTGGCTTGACCATTAGGGGATAAAGTTGGAGATCATCTTGGAGAAGAAAGATAATATTAAAAATACTATTACTTCCAAATTTAAGGATACCCCACTCTTGCTAACCATAATTATCTTTTTTGTTTTTATTAATGCTAAGAAGTATTAGCACATGAATATTGCGAAGATAAGAACCATTTCAAAATATGTCGTTCTCATTTCCAAAACATTTGATACACTACCAAACTTCTTGAATTATTAAATCAACAAAACTACAATGATAAACATTTTTCCCCTTCTTTTTAAACATAGAAATAATATATTATCATTTAAAATTTGCTTACACATTACACTAAAAATAACTTCATGTATGCCAATTTAACTAACATCCAATAAAAATATTTAAATATTTTTTTATTAAATAATATTTAATCAATTTTAAATTATTAAAATAAAATAAAAAAATATCATTAGTTGACTTGTTTATTAATATGTTTTTTTATTAATTCACATTATATAAATTAAAATATAAATTTCATATTTAATAAATATAAAAGTTTATAATATAATAACTATATTTTATATGTTTTTATTTTTTATATTTATTAAAGATTATTTTAAAATTTAACATTAATTAAATAAAATTAGCAATCTTTTCTTAAAGGTATTATGCTACATATTGCCACTAAAACAAAGCAAGCAAAATTAGTAGGTACTTTTACACAAAATGTCGTCAAATACATTAAAACAAAAATCAAGTTTGACTGTATTTAACAGCCTTTTTGGACGAAATTGCCGTGAGGACTACGAAAAAAATCTGGAGTTCGGACTAAAGTTACTGTTAAAACCATGCCTTGAAAAGGAAAATAAGAAAGTTACATTCTCAACCGCTAACCATATTTGGTGAGCAAGCATAAAGTTTACGTTTTTATATACAACTTATCCCTTCTTTTCCTCCAACGTGTTTTAATAATAACCTATTATTGTTCCTATCTTGTGGATTTTACAAAAAATGTAAGGCATTCTATATCACCTAGGTCCGTGCATTTATATGGACCATGCTCATTTAAACCAACTTTAGTGGATTAAAAAGGTGATTATGACATTAAAAAGCATGGTTAATTATTAAACTAGTGTATTTATTTTTTTCAAATAATTTTTTGTTATTAATTTTTTTGGTTAAAGATTTTAGTTTGAGTGGTTTGGTGAATCATTTGTTTCCTCTTTTATATGGGTCCAAGTATTTGAAAACATGTTATAACTAGCTTGTTTATGGCATTCATAAAATAGTTGTATCTCACTTCATGCTTGTTATAGACATAGGATATCAATTCTGCTTATGAAAAGATTAATTAATTTATTTATGCAATGTTTTTTAGAACATATTTTGTTCAATTATTTGTTAGTTTAATGTTTGAAACAATAGGAAATTAAGCTCTAATATAATTCTAAATTATGAAAACATTTATAAATAGATTAGAAGTTATTTTCCTCATTACAGTATGCATTTTTTTTTATTTGGGTGGATTTTAGTTGAGTGTAAAGAAATATAAATTTGGAAAAAAAAATGAATGTTGCATGGTAACTTAATCTTTGCTAGAAAAATTAGAGAATACATAATAAATAGTCAAACTTAATATGATTAAACAAACAAATACTTAATATGATTAAACAAACCAATAATAATGAGTATTTTTTCTTATTTAAAATAAAATAGAGAATATTATCTGATAAAAAAAGAGAGTAAAAAATAATCCTCATAGAATGGAAGGGGCCACGCCATTGTCAATATTGATGATATGCATGTCCGAAAGAGTCTGCTCACCTGGTAACATGTAAAGATCAAGATGGAAAGGCAACTTCAAAGAAAAAATGTAGCAATGAACCCAACGTGACGAGAGAGAATAAAACGCAGCAATATATCTGAAACCCAAGACGGGAATTGGTTGCTAGTTGCCAGAGGAGATGGGATGTCCCGTCAAACTAACCTGAAAATGTGTAAAAATAAAATAAATGCCACAATACAAACCACTGTTACACAAACACCATGAAAATAAATCTTATTACATTTAATAGCACTTCACTGTCTTAAACGCAGTTGCAGTATGGAAAGCAAAGCATGCAGCAAAGATTTATGGTATGGAAAGCAAAGTATACCCCAAAAATCTGGGGTGTGGCAATCTACAGGGGAAAACCGGACGGTTTTGTGGTTTTGGGCGCTTCAGAAGCCATGGCATCGTGTAAAAGCTCGTGCTCTGACAGCAAGCTCCGGTATAAACTGTGCTCTTCTTCGACAAACAATCTCCTGCACAAGAAAACAAATGTCATCTCCCACAAATTGCGCGCTGTTCCAGAAATGTCATATTGAGTTCCATTTTGAAACCACCGACAGCCCGCGCCCCCGATCTTGAGAATGCTTAATGATAAGAAAGATCTTGTTAAAAGGTTTTAATATTTATAAAGCTCTTTTCAAATTAATAAAAATGATCTTGTTAAAAACTTATTCATACTTTTTATAGAATGAAAAAGACTGGTAACTGATACCCACGTCAGCTCATTAAAATTTCTATATTGGATTAGTTCATTTCAAACAAAGTCTTTGTCGAGGATATTCTCCATGCGTGTGGGGAAGGAAAGTAGATGGTGGAGAATCTTTATAAAAAAATAATTATTATTCTTTAGGTAAATTATTACAGGTGGATAAAAAAAAATTAAGATAATAAAAACTATTTTATTAAGCATTTTAATATATTTTAAAGCTTATTTCAAGTTAATAAAAAAAGTTATTAAGTAGTTATTAATATTTTTAAAGTAAATGAAAACAACGTGTAATAATATACACATCAACTTATTGGAATTTGTGCTCAACGGTTAACACATTGGAGTTTGTGCTGATGGTCAAAGAGAGACTGGTGCAACCAAGGGTGTGGACAGTATTTTAAAAGGAAAAATTAATATTATTATATATAATTGAATAATGAATTTCGATCCAAACTTATTGGGCATTTAAAGTAACTCAATTTTTTCAAAAAATATATTTGGTTAAATTAAGTAGAAAATCTGTATGATATATATATTATATGAATAATATTATATTTTATTAACAAATAATATAACATAAAATTTTAAAAATTGAAATTAATTTTTAAAGAATAATTAAATAGGGATTAATTAATGTTCCAATAGGATTTGAATAATTGTGAATAAAAGTATGTAAGTATCATTCAAATGATAGGTAAGCATATGTTAGTTAAAAAAATGATTAAAATTGTAAGATATAAATAAAGTTGTGTTTGAATTTTATATATTTGTATTGATATAGTTGTTTTTAAAGTTTAAATTTTTAAATTATATTATTAAATTTATTTTTTATTTTATTTTAATTATTACAAATATATTATATGAGATGTATTTTTTTATGAAAAAAAAATTGTTTGTATAAAGAAATAGATTTAGTTGTTGATGTTGATTATTTTTGGATCTTACTTTACATGCTTGTTATTATCACTGCTTTTTAAAGATTATATCTCTATTATGATTTCTTCTTAGATTTCTTACATTATGTCCCGTGTAAGTGCATTAATTAAGGAATAAAATTTAAATGATTAAAATATTATGAACTAAAATAGAGTTATGTTAGTTTATTTTTATTTTTTATATTATTATTATGGTTGTTTTTTATATTTTGTTTTTCAAATTTGTATTATAAAGTATAATTTTTATTGTATTTTATTTTATTACCATTATATATGACATATCATTTCCCTAAATGCAATGTATATGATACAAGATAAGATTTTGTCATGAAAATTATTGTTTGTTAGTCTTGTATAAAGTAATGGATTTAGTTGTTGATGTTGATCACTCTCAAGTCTCACTTTACATGCTTATTACTATCATGGCTTCCTATAAGATTCATTTCATTGTGTCTCCAAGAGTAAACTCAACTCCTGTAAAGAGAATGGGCCTTGTTCATTATCATGTATTCGAAACAATATATTATTGTTTTTGACATATATGATTTTTTTCCTATATGTGCATCACTAAGAATCGCATGCAAAATCCATCATGCAGTGGATATGTCAGTCTAGCTAGCTTTCCCATTGCTCTTTAATTCCTTTTCCCACTCGTTGACAGTGTTGGACTTGCCAACATTCAAAGGGGTCTCCCTGATATTTGGTCCCAATTAGACCTCACATCGTTTGGTGTAGGAGCCTCATCTGGAATATAGCTCGGTTGTCGTCTACTTAAAGATTTTCCTTGGCTTTAGCCGTTAGCAAGAGAGACAATCACATGTGTCTTCGAAAAGCAAGCAAGTGTGCCTGGTGAATGTTTGGTTGCAGGTGCATCAAGGTTCTTCTACTGCATAGGGGGAAGAAAGTGAGCCTCTAAGGGAGAGGTAACAGTACCACCCTAGCAAAGACACACCCAAACAAGAAAGATTTGCCTAACATCTAGCAGAATAGTCCATAAAGATGCGACGATTGTTACAACCACTACAGCCCAGGCCTCAATATGATGAGCACTAAAATAACCGAAATAGTTCAATTACTTAGTACAGGGGAAAGAAAACATGAATCATAAATATTTACATAACAATCTTACAAATATTCATAATCCATGCATGTAAAACGTGTTACCCATCAGGCTTCAAATATTAAGTAAAAGTCCCAAGATAGAATACAATGAACATCACTTGCTCTAATAATGGAGCATTGGAGCCACTACTTGCTCCCCAAAAGTACCAACTTGTCTCTTCGATTCCTTATGGGAGAAGCCAAGGTGAAAATTGCATTGCTTGTATAATTAGGGTGTATATATAACAAATGGGATGATCCTTCACCTCCCTTGTGACTCTGGGACTACCCCCATGATTGTTTGCCTTCCCTATGACTTTTCGACTTTTACATGTCTCTTTACATTCTGTACATGTCCTTTGGACTTCCACGTTACAATACATTTTCGAATAAGAGTTTACATAATCCACAAAATGATGTGGCACATGATGACTCATGACATGACACTGATGACATGGACTGCACGATGACATGGCAATGTCAAGCCATTCTTTGTTGATGCTTGATTTGTGTCTTCTTGAAGATAGAACATGATCTCTTCTTTCACCTCCATATGGCTTAAAGATGAGGAGTCTTTAGTGTTATTAGATCTTAAGTTGTTGTAGCAAATTGATGTCCCTTTGCTTCCTTCTGATTAATTAACTTGTACTTGTACCTACAAAGGTGTCTTCTAACATCGTCTCCTTCTCCATCTTCTTCTTCATCATCTTGTCATAGCATGATAGTGTACATGTACCTATAATTCACTCATGACAAGACGACATTAGTCTGATAAACCCCCAGTCTAATATGTTGCATGATGATCTAGTGACTGAGCTGGAACTGGGTGGAAAGTTGAGGTAGAGACTCATGGACTGCACAATTGCATAACTCAAGTAGTCAAGGGTCAAGATTGAGACTTGAAACTGCGCAATGCGTAGTTCAAGCTAAACTAGGCTTGATAATTGCGCAGTTGAGGGATTCAAGAAGCTAGGTTGAAGGCTTGAGCATTGAGTTTGTCCATTGCGTAGTGTCAGAAGGACAATGAGGCCAGGTAAGTGTGAAATTACGCAGTTTAGGAGCTCAAGGTTGAGGTTTGAGGACTGGGACTGCACAATTCACAGTATAATCTTGGTTGGAGGGAAAGATTGTGTAGTGTGCAGTTCTGGGAAGAAAAGACTGTGTATTACACAGTGCCAAGATCACACACTTAGATTACTTTACAACACAACAAGGAACACTCATAACACATGGATAACATGTAGGAATTTACAGGGTAAGTTCCTCAGACAGAACACCAAAGGACACCGCTCACAACCAGATCACAGATCAATACACCAGTATTTTGACGTGGTTAAAACCCTCAAAGAGGGAAACAGTCCACGGCCTGAGCCAACGGGGCCACTTCAGGAAATTTATTAATAAAAGAATGAAAATTTACATAAGCTTCTCTCGTGAACGGTTAACCTACAAATGACCCTCCATGCGCTTTAAATAGAATTCATGGACCAATCGGGTGTTAAGTCACGGATCAAGTGTCGGTAATACCGAGGAGAGAATGAACCGTCGGATCACTACATATCGTGACCATCGGATTGTAAGTTACAAAAGTAAATAGTAAAGAAACACACTTTACCTAACTCTATACTAGACCAAGTTATACTTAACTATTTCCTATGTGTCGGAATCTCCTAACACATTGTTGTTGGGATTTCGCTATATTATGGCTTATTTGTTGCATCTCTTATGCGAAATTGTGGAAATTTTGTTTATGGATAGTCAATGCTTCATGTACGGGCCATGTATAATGAATGAATGTTCGTAAGGATGTTTCATTACCGAAATTCATCTTGATAAGCCATCTAACTTGCAAAACAAAGTATAAAGTCTTTGAAGCTGCTTTTGTTGCTCCCTAGTGCCAAGCAAAGTTGTCTTTGACGCCTCCTTGACCTAGAAAATGCAAAGGTCCATAGTCATAATTCTACATAACTCCAATCTCCCCAGATTAGGCATTGGTCCACCAAAGGTGATCACCTTAAACCTTTTCCATCCTACTCCCTCTCCTTTTCTAGGCCTAGCCCGTTAGGTCCCCTAAGGCATCATCTATCTTGCAAACCACCCATCAAAAAAATCGATCTCTTGGCTCCGACTGTGTTGGTGTGTCCCCTAAATACCCTCCAATTTTGAAGAAATCCCGACAGTGGGATTTTGAGATATCTCAAGCCCTAGCCTCAAAATTGAACCTTGCCCTTGGTTTCCTTAGGCTAAAAGCCTCATTGGAACCCTTACATTGTCTTGCATTAAAAATTCTTTCTTTGGTCCCTTTCTCCCTCCAGAAGAGGTCAAGCAAATCATTGGTTGCTAAACCCTACCCCCTTGACTTACCCCTGGGTCCACTTGGTCCCATGTGGTCTTGTACACTATTAAGGGTCATTCTTCTAGGATCACTAGGAATCCAAGATTTCACAAGAATGTCAAGGTAGTGGAACCCCCATTATAAGATACATACCCTAAACCTAAACCTTGAAGTTCCCCTTAAACCCTTCCTTAAGATCTTTAAACCTTGCCTCCAAAGCAAACAAGCCACATCTTTGAGCCTCTCTTGTGAATAGGCTTCTAGGATCTCCACTCACCCTATCATTGGTCTATCCATTTTGTGATCCTCATCAAAACGGGTCTCCTCCCATCAGTGAAAGTCCGTAAAGAGCAAGGAGTCTTAACCGAGGTGGCAGTGGGCTATTGCTCCATTGTTGCCCTTAGCCTAGTAGTAGCCCTTAAAGGATGCCCTTTTAAGACCCTTGCTAGTTTGAGTGTAACTAACCCTAAGGGTTAGGGTTTCGCAAGAGTGATGAAATGACAAGAAATAGTATAACAAGGATAGATTCAATCTAATGATTAATCACCCTAACAAGGATCTTTAAGATTCAAAACCCTAAACATAAAGATGTTAGTAATGTAATGCAAATTTTAAAAGAGAATGAGCATACCTTATGCATGAAGAGAACCTTGTACAAAACTTGTAATCTTAAGATATACCTTGAGTTGTTCTTTAACAAACCTTGTAGGACTTCAGTTCTTGAAGGGCTTCAATTTCAACAAGACTTCTCTCATGATTCAAGCCTTTTCTTAAGTCTCCTCCATAGCCTTTATGTATTATTTCGGTAAAATGGTGAAGGCTCCCTTTTAATCCAATCTTTCTAAGGGATAACAACAACTTATCAAAACAACTTCAAGAATTTCTAACAAGACATTAGATCTATGAATTCTAAAATCAAAACATAAAACATCACAAAACTTAAAATAGTAGACTTAAAAGGATATGTGAGAAAAGACTTAATAGTATAAGTCTTTGACTTCGGATTCTTCAGCCTTGTTCTTCTTCGGTGGAGCTTCATCAGTAACATTTGCATGTTCTCTTTCTCTCTTGCTATTCCTTGGATTTTCAAGACAATGACTTTTGTAATGACCCCATGTTATGACAATTGTAGTATTAAATCTTGGATAGGTCAACTCTCTTCTTAGGTCCTTCAAACTTCTTGAAACAACCTTCTTGTTTTGAGCAGTATAGGCATTTGAAACGTTGTCTTCTTCATCATTTTTGTCAGTTCCTAACAAGATATGGGCTTCTTCTTGACTGCATGCATTCCACATTTGTTCAAAGGTTGGAGTATCTTTCCAATTGTTGATCCTTGATGCAAAGGAGCTCCAAGATTTTGGTAGACCTAGTAGTGCATCAATCACAAGTTCTCTCTGGTACAATTTTATCTATAGCTTGGAGTTCATCTCTTATCCTAGTTATCCTTACAAAATACAATGAAACAGTGTCATCTTTCATCATCTTAATTGTTCTTGGTTCCTTCTTGAGACTAACTATCTGACCAATACTCTTGATGGTGAAAAACTTGGAGAAAGATTCAAAAATTTCTTGAGCGGAATCTATATTGGATATGTATGGGATTAGATTGTCCTTTACTCCATCTACTATCAAGTTCATGGCCAAGATGTCGATTTCCCTGAACTTCTCGTTTTTAACATCATTCATAGGTTTCTTAACTTTTCCTTGAACAAGATCCAAAACTTTATGCTTAGCAAGAATAAGATCTATCCTCTCTTCTTCCATGTCATATAGTTGGAGGCTCCTTCTAGCTTGTTTTTTGTCTTCATTGAGGTTGTCTTAGTCTTTATAGATAGAAGGTCTATCTTCATATATGATCATTTCCTTAATGACCTTATTTTGTTCATTCCTCCTTAACTCTTCTTTCAATTGACCTTCAAGTTGTCTTTTCCTTCTTTCTTCACCTTAGCTCTGAAACCATGTTAGAAAATTAGAAAGGCAACAAAAAAAAAAAATTATGTTGATAATTACTTCTAATATTCTTGTATTCTTATTAACTTTCTTTATGTTCTTCTTTTATCTTCTTTTCATCAAGCAATCATCAAATCAAAACATGAAGATCAACGACACCAAATGTAGGCACTCAGCCAGGGCTAAAACCCCTTTATAGGGAAAACCAGGTAAACTCTTCTACTTGTAAATCGAATTGAGATAAAACAAGACCTTAGACCCAAAAGACCTTCTTCCTCCACCAAGTCAGTGTTCCAAGTTGATTCAATAAACTCCAATAGTCTCTTCTTGTCCAACAGTTTCAACCCATCAACAATCCATAATTTCAACTCAACTACTTCAGAATTTCAACCCAGCTACTCCAAAATTTCAACCTAGCTACAATGCTGCAATTTCAGCCCTTCCAGTAACTTTGCAAGTGTGAGACAAGGAGAGAAAATTTGACTTCTTATGCTTGACAAAGACTTCCTTCTCCTTTGTTATGGTTTCCTTCCTCTTCCTTGAATTTTGCACCATTTTTCTGCCTCCAGCAACTGCAAATCGAATGTGTTGTGGATGTGTTCCAAATGAATAAATTTGTTGCCCTTATAACAGATTTTGCCTCCCTAATTACGCCGACTTGTCCAAGTTGAGGCTGACTTGGTGGAGGAAGCCTAAATGACCTACTTTACATAGAAATAAATTTCTTCTTTGATAGATGAAGTCCAAGAAAGGTCTTTTACATATTGAAAAAGACAAGGACACTTGATGTTAATCCCAGAAGCCTACAATGGAGGCTTTGACCTAGTAACCATTGACCCAAGAATGAAACCCATACTTTAATAAGTCAATTTCTTTTATAATAAAATTATTTTTCTTTCTTTTGACAAATACATTACATCATGACTTCAAATACAATTATGAAGACTAACATTAGTTACATTTTTCAACAAATTTTATAGGGATAGATTCCACAGATAACCTGAAGAATTGTCATGCCACTTACCAAAGGAACTCTAATTGATAAAAAAAATTGATCCATAGGTTCAATTATTATGTGTCATAGGATCCATAGGTACTTATTTCATTTCCTTGGGAGCTACCATGGATAGTTCAAATTTTCAATTTCTTTCATGAATACATATCTAAATATTTAAGCTTCAATACTTAGCACAGAATTGGCTTTCATGGATTTCGTATTAGAGAATGTGCCTTGTCTTGGTCCCGAAGATTTATCATAAAATTAGCTTATAGAGACATATTTGTCTTAGATTTATCCTTTCAGTTTCGGCCTAAACTCCTAGTTGTCATTCTCAAAGACCCCTTAAAGTAACTTCAAACTTTGAAGAACATATTATAAAGGTTTCAGAACTCTTGGACAAATGCTACGAATCTTAGACCACAGCCTTCAAACTTGAGTTTAGATTTTAGACTGCAAACATAGAATATAGAGGAATACTTGTAAAAGGATAAATTGTTAGGAGGATGTCTTGAAGAATATTTATTTGGCTTCCAAGGATGTCCTTGAGGGATCGTTGCTACAAAGATGACGATCTTCAAGTCTTTTTCTTCTTCCTTTGATAGAAAGAGGTTGTTGGGAAAAATACTAAGGGGAGAGGGGAGGGGGTGGGTCGTGGAGGTGGGGAGGGTGCGGCGGGGAGGCGTTGAATCAGTGTTTTAAAAACTCACAATAATGATTTTCTTTTTTGAAATATATACGTGACTTTATTGAACCCAACTCACGTATGTACACGATTGTTGTGATAAGAGAACAAATAAAAAATAAATAAATAAATAAAAATTAAAAACTATATGCTTAGTAAATTTGTAAAACAACTAATTCTTTATATGTTAAACTTAAACCAAAATGTAAGATATTTATCAGGTATTCGATAAGCAATAAGCAGGTGCAGTGAGAATGGAATAAAGTATCACACATAAACAACACACATGAACACTAGGATTTAAGGTGGAAACCCAATGTGGGAGAAAACCACCATTGTTGTCGTCTCAGTCTTCAAACTTATTAATATCAAAAACTTCTTACATTCTTGCACTGGTGCATACTCATGCAAGTACGCAGGCCCCCACTTGTTGAAGGCTACAACCTTCACTCTTCTCCAGCTCCTACTAGAAGGGAGCTCCAACACCTTGATCTGATTACTAGCTACTACTGGCAGGAAGCTTCGACTTCCTCACTAAAGGCTCCAACCCTCTAATAGATTACCAGCTACTACTAGCAGGTAGTTTCGACTTCCTCATTGAAGGCTCCAACCCTCAACAGCATCCGTGGACCACGTTACATAAATTTTCACACTGGATCCACCTACCTTAATACATCACAACTTGTAAATCAACTGAAGCAAACACCAACTTAATTCACACAAAACAGTGATATCACTGGAACCAAAACACAGAGCTGAACTCAAAATACTGCATCAACACACAGAATCAACTGCAACCCTGATCATTCATATGCCAACATGTATACGCTACTTCACTTAAGGCAACTTGCGTGTATACGCGCTTCTTTTAAATCAACTTGCGTACAGATCTCAATATACTAAAAACTTGTAATTATGAATCAAACACAAAGTTGAACAGAGTTATTCTAAGATATTATGTTAGCTTATAGAACCCTCATACAGTTAGCAGCATCAATAATCTTTTCAACCAATCAACATGTAACAAAATTCAACTTCATCATTCAATCAGTTCTACTTCAAACATTATCACTCAACCCAAATCAACATGAGGACAGCATTGACAGACAGCAGAGATATAGCAGCATTGATCAAGTTGATCAGTCATTTATGAACAGAAACCCTTCCTTTATATACGTGACTTTGAATAAATGAACCCACATGTATACGCGACTTCATCGAGACAACCTACGTATAAATCTGCAAATTTTGACCTAAAATTGTGCATCTCTTTAGAACTTTGAAAAGACCCACATCATAATATTCAGAGATAAAAAATGCGTCAATACTTAGATCTAGTCAATCCATGAGAAGATCATACAATGGAAAGTCATTTTAGTTCTCATGATCCTGATCCATCATTGTATTCATCGGTGCATACTTATTTCAGATCTATGTGTCAACTATGGCCCTTACAATGCAAATATACTTCAAATTAAAGTATTCATCAAAAACTCTTTCACATGCACACATAGCACTTTGATCTTCATCTCCTTATATAGTTAAAGCCTTAGCCAATACCATGGGTCAAAACTACACTAGCGTCGGTGATAATCTTGGACGGAATCAAGTACCCATTGTCACGCTCATTACTATGGGCCAATACCATGGTAAAAACCCCTGATATTTAAAATATCATGGTGTAGAAACTGTACGCGACTTTGTTTCATCAAACCTGCGAGTATACACAACTTGGCCTTGACGAACCCGCATATAGATCTTCAAATATTCACCTTTATCAAACTTTTGATTCTGATCTGTAAACCTTTTGTCTCAACATTTTGTTATTTTGTTCCACCTCTGAATTGACCTGTGGAGTCATCTAGTTACCATATACTTGTTTTGTTACAAGTGAGTTGCCATCAAGGAAAACGCATGCACCATAATGCCAACAAGTATAATTGTTGCAATAGTGTCTTCAAATACACCAACAAGATATGATCTTCAAATTGCTTTCCTTTCACCTTAGCTCTAAAAACCATCTGGAGAAACCAAGATGCTAGTAGATAATGATTTATTTCTCTTGATAATTATTTGTGAATGTTTGTTGACTTCTTATTAAATTTATATTATCTTCATCAAGCAATTACCAAAACATAAAGATCACAAAGAGACAAAGAACATAGGAAATTAGGTTCCAAGCCAGGGCAAAACCCCACAAGGGGGAAACCCAAAAATCCTCTTCTTATAGAATCAGATCAAAGTGAGATATCCAAGACCCTAGACCTAGACCAAGACCAAGACTACCACAAATACCCAAGTCAACCCTCCTTCAAGTCTCCTCCAATCAAGTAAAAGTCAACATTGGTCAAATCTCTGAAATTTGGTCAACTCCTAAAATTTTGGCCTCCTGTAATTTCAAACCCTAAAATTTTGACCCTATAATGGCCTCTAAAAAACCGCAAAAACTCACATGTGGACAAATTTATGGTAAAAACAACTCGTCTTCTCTCTCCTTTGACTTTGCTCTCTCTCCTTTGAATTTTGCTAAGTTTTCTTCTTCTTGCACAAAAAACGATGTGATGATTGATTAATGATTGGTCTTCCAAATGGTCGAGTTGACTTGTATATATACATGTCTAAGAGGGTCAAATAGTTGCCTCTAAGGCTGACTTATCCAAGGATCGCCGACTTGGTCTTGTGAACAATATTTTGACTCTTTGACTTAAAATAAAATAATTTTCCTTTTTCTTACAAGAAGTCCAAATGGGACTTGACTCAATTATATTTCTTTTAACTCATAATAAATTCTCTTTTTTACTCAATTGACCCTATAAGCATGAAAAAAATGTTTTGAATAAAATACAATAATAATGATGAATATAATAAATACATCAATGATTCATTTCATTACATTATGAAGACCAAAACTAGTTACTTTTCCAACACCCTTGTGACAAAATTCAGCTTTGTGGTTATGTGCAAAACTCAACCCCTGAGACCGAATTCGGCCATGTGCTTAGGTGCAAAACTCGACCCCCTGAGATAGTATTCAACCCTATGGTTAGGTGCAGTTCTTGGCCCCCTGTGAGTATTGACTTAATCCTCCCATCGACTCATAGTTATGCCTTATGGATGATGATTATTGAGGTCCGATCTGATCAGTCTTGAAGAGAAGCTTGAGACTGGGTTTGAAGTAGTTTTTGGAGCAGACTTTGGACCAGACTTGGAAGTGATTTTTGAAGAGTCCATGAAGCAATCTTTGAAGAGTTTTTGGAGCAGAACTTGGAGAATCTTTGATCAACCTTTTAAAGTGAATCTAAAGCAATTTTGAAGCCATCCTTGGAGTAGCCTTAGGAGACAATTTGAAGGAAGTACTTTGGAAGTATTTTGGTAAATTTTTTAAGTATATTTGAAGTATGTATTATGGTTGGAGCCTAAGAGGATTCGTGTCCTCATATAGATCAGGTTGGTGCCTAAATTTGCTTAAGAGGATTGGTGCCCTCATTCAAGGTTGGAGCCTTGTAGAATTGAAGTCTTTATAAAGGTTGGAGCCTAAATTTGAGGATTAGTGTCCTCATCATTTGAACAATATTTATATAGATTATTTTTATTGTATTTATTTTGTGTTGGCATAACATGTGCTTTTAATTAAGAAAAATCTTAACTGGCTAATAAACAATTGAAAATATATTAATTCACCCCCCAATGTTTCCAACATAACCAATAAACTATTTAATAATTTTTTAATATATATTTAAAAAGGAAACTAAAAATATTGAAAACCTTGCATTTTGGATGGTTGAAATTAGTTGAAGTTGTTCTTTAGATATAGAGGATATGAAAGCCTTTTTCAACAAAATGAAATCCTTTTCCCCTAATTTTTCCACTCCAAAGTCAAATATCACTAAGGGTGAATGAATTTGTGTAAGTACAGTCTGAAACTATGAAGCTTGAGGTGTAGATTTAGGGAGTATATGGGGTTGAAATTTATCACTGTTTAAACATATCTACTAATGAAGATGCATTGAAGATCAGTATGAAGCTTGATCAAAGGAGTGGCAAATAAAAGTGCACTAAACAAATGTCCTCGAGAAGGTTGCTTTGATTTGGATTTGCAACCTATGAAATAGGTAAATCCCACTTATCTGTGCATTAATACCATTTAAGAGTTTAAACCTAATAACAAGATTAATCCTACACTACTAGCTCATAGTACCAAAATCAACGCTGTTTAAACATATCTACTAATGAAGATGCATTGAAGATCAGTATGAAGCTTGATCAAAGGAGTGGCAAATAAAAGTGCACTAAACAAATGTCCTTGGGAAGGTTGCTTTGATTTGGATTTGCAACCTATGAAATTGGTAAATCCCACTTATCTGTGCATTAATACCATTTAAGAGTTTAAACCTAATCACAAGATTAATCCTACACTACTAACTCATAGTACCAAAATCAAAGGAACATAAGATGTATGGTAGAGAAACATTTTGGTGACTAAAATTCCATTACCAGAAGTGTAGTATGCCTCACACCAATCAATCAAATACAACAAAAACCATACTTATACACACACAGTAATCAACTCAACGTTATCTACCACACTTCATTAAGTCACTTCTTAACTACTAAAACAAAAACAATTGGACTCTCAAGTTTATGTTTAACTTGAGATAATGACAATGTAGAATAATATCAAGATAGGTCAATTAGAAAGGGTGCTTACCTCAATAATTACGAAGTTTAGGAGTAGGAATGCTCTCCACTTCGCTCCAAAAAATCACAAACACAAAAGGGCTCGGAAGAGACCAAGGAGAGTAGAGACGGTAACATAGTTGTTGGTAAAAGATAAGAAAGGGCACTCAATAAACATAGAGTATGAAGAAGAAAACATTGACTTGATGTTGATGTTTGTAGCTCGGGCAAGTACCTCTGGACAAACCTAAGTGTTTAGGCATGCAAAAGTCACTTAATTGACCCTTGAACCTTAGTAATTACTTTAAATTATTAAAGCAATTTATTTTATAAGGAAAAGTGAGTTTAGTCTAATCTAATGCAAAGGTTTTTCGCATTAGTAATTAGATGAATCTCAACCATTGACCTAAAGTGAGGCAAGATCTAATCTCAACCATCAATCACTTAAGAGATTAGGGTTGTGGATTCAACGATAACTCAAGCTTATAAAAGAAGGGTTACGCCAAGGGAGAAGACACAACAACACACAAGGGCACAAGGCATTGAGAGAGGCATCTCAGCGGTGGGTGGAGAAGGACTTCTACTCAAGTGTGTTGGGTCCGAGGAAGGTGCATAGGGGGCAACAAGGAGATCTGGATCAGCCAAGTATAGGGCTTGATCAGCTAGAACAAATCCAAATTGTTATATGTAGTTTCCTCAATTTGGGCCATTTTCTTAGTAAGGGAGCCCAAATAAGTTCTAACTAATAATATTAAGAGTTGTGATTGGGCAAGAATTTGTGTGTATTTCTATGTGAGATTGGTTAATTTAATGTACTTCTACTAAATAATTTGTTGCTTATGTTAAGAACTCGGTTGTGTTTTTACTCAATAGACATATATCTGGTAGGAATTAATTGCCCAGAGTCAATTTCAACAATTAACGCCCGAAAGATAATAATAATTAATAATAAAAATTAAAAATTAAAAGGCAAGAAGTTGGAAACTCAAGCAATACTACTCTCTTCTTTGATCTCCAAATATGTCATTTAAGGTTCATGTGAAGCTTGAAATACCACTATATGTTGGTCAAATTAACCCTAAATAACTAAATAGTTGTTTGAAATGGTTAACAGTTTGTTTTGGCTTTTTATCAAATCATTTTGCCCATTTGAAAATGTTTGAACATGCTTTGATGTGGTGGAAGAGCTATATAAACGAATTGAGAATAGCAAAAAAACTCGTGGCTACAAAATGGGAGGATTTCAAGGCATTTTTTGATATCATAGTTCTATTCCATGGGCTACAAAGAGAAACATCAAATGAAATGGCATTTGACAAGAATAGGGACATGGGGTACAACAATACACCTTTGAATTCCAAAAGCAAGCCATCGAGTTGGGTATCTCTTTGGAAGAGCTAGTGTAGTGGTGAAGTAACTTAGATGATTATTCAACCATATTCAAACAATTACAACTCGATGTGAAAAGCATAAATGAGGCAAATAAAAAAACTCTCTACATTACATTGGACTTTAGAGAATGACGACGCAAAAGGACCAAAAAAAGACCAACTGTTGGGAAATCAAATACAATGCAAATGGTGATTGATTTTCCTACTTGGTAATTACTTGTGAGAGATTATTTCTTCTTCATCAAGCAATTACACATTATTAGTTTTCAAAGATCACAAAGAGACAAGAGGCCAAGGCAAAACCCCACAAGGGGGAAAAGCCAAAAATCCTCTTCTTATTTAGCCGAGTCAAAATGAGATAACCAACCCTGGACCAAAGACTTCTTCAAACCTCGACCCTTTTGCAGACTTCAGGAAACTTCAAAGCCACAGCCTTGTTGCAGACTTTAGGCTCTCACACGTGTGACAAGTATAGGGCAAAAATTTGATCTTCCTTTCTTCCTTTTCTTGATTGCTTCTCCTTAGAACTCCAAATTGTTTTGTCTTCTATTAATTGCAGAGATCAAACTATTCTATGCTCGCTTGCTTCCTCCAAAAAATGGTTAAATGGGAGCCTTTATATAGTTGTCCAGGAGAGTGCCAAATAGCCACACAAGCCAACTTGACTAAGAGAGGGTCGAATTGAAACTTCTAACAGACTTTTATTAACTAAAATAAAAATCATTTTTTCTTCATTTTCAAATGTCAAATGATATGATTCAAATGCAAACTTCTTTAACTCCTTTTGGCTTATAAAGCATGAAGAAAATGCTTGGACAAATAATAATAAATAAATCAATAATTTTTTTCAATATGAAGACTAACACTAGTTACATTTTCAACACCAACAAAACCAAAGGCAAGAAGATTGTAGCCACAATCCAAAAAGGGAAAGATCCCAATAAGCATTGTGAACACTTTGATGTGGATGGACACAAGAATGAAAAGCAATAGAAACTTCATCCAAAAATGCATTGAAAGTGGTATGAATCTAAGAAAGGAGCAAACAAAGCAGCGAAGATAAAAGAAACAATGGAGAAATCACGTGTAATGTGGATGAAGTCATGCCCTACACCACACTCCAACCAAGGCAAGTGGAATTAGAAATGTACCATCCCAAATCAAAGTTCAAGGGAAGCGTTGGAAGGTAAATGCTTCGCTTGATAATGGTTCTCAATATAATCCAATTTCTAAATCCCTAGTAGCTTGGTCAAAAAACTTATAATCTATCACAACCATGTTCATTGGTTGGATCCAAGAAAAAATTTCCATGAGAATCACCAAGTGATGCAGAACCTAGTTCGCCATTAATGTTGATTATGTTAATAAAGTAGAATGTGAAGTTACACAACTAGATCCTTGTGATGTGATGTTTTCCATCACATACCTATGGGACAGGGATTTGACCTTGTCCAAAAAAAGAGAACGAATATCGCTTAGTTAAAGGTGATAAATTATACCTCATTACCACATGTAGAGGGAGATGAAGATCCCTATCAATAATAGAGAAACAAGGGCAGACAAGCAAGTGGAGCAAACAAGAAGTCGAAATCCTTCATATCTGATGGAGTAGTGGACTTGGGAAGACAAGTGGAAGTCGCGTGCTTCCATTTCCTTTATGAGATCAATGTTTGGAGATCAAAACCCTCCCATAGGGAGGTTTCAATTGTAATCGTCTGCGATAAACAACAAATGGATTTACTGGTTGCGCTCAAATGTAAGCCACTTGACAATTTGAGAAGATTAGCCATAGAAACATAGCTCAAGGCTACAAAGTTGATGATGAGCTCAAAGGAAGCAATTGACAGTGTGAAGGACCCCACGCTTGTTCAATCCACAATCAACACATCTAAAATGCATCATTGCCAATGAAAGCACAAAAGAATTAAAGTTTAAGAAAGAAAGACAAATAACAAAGAGTACTCTGATGAAAACCTTGCCAACAAAAGAAAAAAAGAGAGGAAAAGCATCGGAGTTCAAGAGTCGAAGAGTTGGGAATGCCTAACCTTACAATTAATCCTAGCAAAGCAACACTCTACATTTGAGAAGGGGTTATTTAGCATATAAAGAGCAAATTTTGAGATAATTCATGTGATTGTAAATCTATAATGCTCTAGAAATCCAAAACACCATTGTAGTTCTATAATTGTTGGGAAATAAAGACTAAGCAAAGTCATTTGACATTGGAGTTTCCCGGTGGGGTTTCTCCAAGGTAAATTCTATTATTTATTGTGTTTAGTTGTTGTGTGGTTGTGGTTCTTTATATACTTATTTTAGCTACACCATAATACAACATAGAAGGCCATGCTGAAAAAAAATTGCACTATTTCAACTCAAGGGTCAATTGAAGGACTAGAAAGCAAATGCTTTGTTTAATATTAGTTCTCAATGTATTTTGATTTTCTAATCTTTAAAAGATGAGCTTGGTCTGTAAGTTTATGAGTTAGTACAACCAATTGATTGGGTTAGTGATGCAGGAGCATCTTGTCATCGATATGTGTATTTGATTTTTCCTAAAGTCTCTAGAGAATACTAGATTAGATCAAATTTTAGAAAATATATGTAATTGAAACTAATTGTATTTAGAAAGTAGGGTCCTAAGATTATGAAGAATTCTAGAAACTGTATATATAGAAAGTAGGCAGAGAGGCTTTCTCTCAACCTAGATCTTTCCTTCTCTAAGTATAATAGGAATGTAATGCATTTGTTGGGCCAAGTAAGAAGGGGGAAAGGTCCCAATCTCCTTATGAATAAAATTGTGAATAATTCGGAATTTTTAGTTTGAATTGTGGCTTCTTATGATTTTATGTTTGACAATTGGTTTGTAGGGCATTATTTTTGGTATCAGAAGTTTTGAATATTAATATTATTCGTTTCAATTTTTTTTGTTTGTAGTTGCATCATTTGGTTTTGAATTTAGTTTTGATTTGTGCATGAAGCTTTCGTTGTCACACTCTGCCATCATTTTGGTACCAAAGCTTGTAGATCACTCAGTGTTTCGCATTGTAGCACAAATTTGTAGTGAGTTGTTTTCATTGTTGTTGTGTTTAGCTATAGTTTTAGCACCTAAGCAACACAATGAAAGCATGGTGAGCACATTGAGAAATACATGGATAGTAAAGGAAAAGGCTTATTGAAAAAAGATGTTATGAATAATGAGAAAGAGATAGTTGAGCTAAAGAAAAGATGAAGTATTTTGATGAAGCCGCTAAGAGAGAGCCTAAACCATCGTTGGAAGCTTTAAAAAGTGTTAAATGGCCTATTGTGCAATTATATGGAAGGAAAAGTGATACACAAGGTGAAAGTGTGAGTTAAAATAAAGGAAAAACTTAGTAGAGTTGCATATGGATAGAGATTCATGAAAAAGGTAAGAATTCTTATCTGTGAACCAGAGCAAGGAGCAATGCTCAGAGAAGATGACGAAGAAGATGACAAACTTGAAGAAAGTCTTACAGAGTGTTGGGAGGATTTAGACCAACACAAGGAAGATATGTTTGAGGCATCAACAAAGACCAAGGAGTCTCATGATTTTGAAACTACGGATTTGTGTGTGTATGCAGGTTATGCAAGTTATGAAGATGGAGAAGCACTAAAGGCTATTATAAAGGAAGAGAAAAACGTAAAATTGCCTCAAGTAGGCAAAAGTGAAAATGACGGAGGCAGGAAAATCTTAGCATATGGAATGAAAGGTAGCAACTTTGTGACAAATAAAGAGAATGCAAACGCTGAAGTAGAAGGACAACCCTCAGTGCCAATTGATTAAAGTGTTTAGAAGAATGGATATCAAATCCTAAATTCATGAAAACTATACAAAGGTTGCAAAAGAACAGAGGGTTCCAAAGGAGATAATAGGTTATGTGAATGATGAGGAGGATCAACAAGTTATTGCATGATGGATTGATGAACAAGATGGAAAGCAAGTTATTATGTTATATGCATGTGTAGAAAGAGATGGAAGCAGGCAATATTCCACAAAGCAGCAAGAAGACAAAGTGTGGGGTCCTAGAAGGTTGCATGAAGCAACAATGTGACAACAAAATAGTAAAATAAGTGGACAACAACAAAATCAAGTTTGGGATCAACAATGAAAAGAATCAACAACAACATGGCAGTAGATTGAAACCCATGACCAGGGGGGAATGAAACTTTTATACCCTGGGAGTCTGATGCAAGATCATCTTGTCGTTAATATGTGTACTTGATTTTTCCTTAAATGTCTAGAAAATACTAGATTATATAAAATTCTAGAAACTATATGTAATGGAAACTAATTGTATTTAGAAAGTAGGCTCCTAAGATTGAAGAATTCTATAAATCGTATATTTAGAAAGTAGGCTCCCAAAATCAAGAGGTTTTCTCTCAACTTGCTCCAAAAATCAAGGAGAGGACTTATCTCTTGAGAAATTCCAAATCTTTCCTTCTCGTATAAATAAGAATGTAATGCATTTGTTGGACCAAGCAAGAAGGGGGGAAGGTCTTGATCTCCTTAATTAATAAAATTGTGAATAATTCAAGATTTCAAGTTTGAATCGCGGTTTCTTGTGATTTTATGTCTAAAATTTGGTTTGTAGGGCATTATTCTTGGTATCAGAAGTTCTAAGTATTAATATTATTCGCTTCAATTTTTTTTGTAGCTACATCATTTAGATTTGAATTTAGTTTTGATTTGTATGTGAAGAATCCATTGTGGCACTCTGCCATCAGTTAGGTCCATGAGAATCGCAAGATCTAACATCAAGTTTTCCATTAATGTTGCTCATGTCGATGAAGTAGAATGTTTAGTTGCACCACTAAATGCTTGTGAAGTGATATTTAATTACCCATACTTGTGACATAGGGATGTGACTTCCTACAAGGAATAGAAACAAACAAACAAACAAAAATCATTGAATGTGGTAAGGCCAAACTCATCAAAGCACACAAAGGGAGTAGAAGCTCATATCTGCTAACAATGAAATAAGGGCAAACAGAAAGCAAGCATCCTTCATATTCAATGTAGCAAACTTAAGGATATAAGTGGAGGCCATGTGCTTCCATCACTTTCACAAGTCAACTTTTGGAGACCAAAAAGATCGCTGCTAAGAGGGGTGATCTAAAATGGATCCACAACAAACATCAAATGGATTTAATAGCACAACTCAACTACAAGACAATTAACAACATGAGAAGATTGGCTATGGAAGCAAAGCTCAAGGCTACAAAGTTAATGGCGAGATCAGAGGATGTTGCATACAATGTGAAGTGCACCATGCTTGTTCAATCCATTATTGCTCACCTCTAAGGTGCGATGTTGCCAATGAAAGCACAAATGAATTAAAGAATTGAAAGGAAGACAAATAACAAGGGGAACTTTGTTCTAAACACTCACAACAAAGAGATAAATGAGAGGAAGAGCGCTTGAGTTTGGAAGCTAAAGAGTTGGGGATCCTGAACCTTCCAATAGATCCCAACAAAACCAAAACTTCCCTTACACTCACTCACAACATTCAAGAAGGGGTTCTTTGGTATGGAAGATAGGGAATGCCATGATAATAATTGTGGTTCTAATTTGTATTCCTCCATGAAACCAAAACACCATTATGTCCTACAATTTCAAAGGAATTAAACACCTAACAAAGCCACTTGATGCTAGAATTTTTCCTTCCAAAATCACTAGGGAAAATTTTGTTGTTTATGGTGTTTAATTGATATGTTTATGGTTCTTTATATACTTGTTTTAATTCTAGTGTCGAATCATTGTAAGATTCAATTAATTGCTTATGTGTTATGTGAAGCACATGCACAACATTGAATTGCATAATACACAACCTATAAAGCATATAGACTACCCACAACTTGAATTCACATATAATCAAATGGTTGGTTAGTTTTTCACAAGCAATTGATTGATTACTTGATCGTTGCGTTCAATTTTGTTCATTGTGAAACCCACATGCTACAAATTAATCTCTTTAAGGGCATCACTTGTCTACCCACAGCGAAAATTTCTCTTTGATTGAATAATTGATTTATGCCTATAGCACATTTATATAGCACATTTACTGAGAGCTAGAATCATTAGGCTTGGTGTTCCTTAGCTCCCATCTCTATTTCACACCAATAGTCAAGGCGGTTTCCTCAAGCAAGCTAGCAGTGAGAGATTATATGCCCATATAACAATCTCATACTTAGTAATTCGCTGGTTTCTCTTAATAACTTTGCTTTGTCGCCGGTATAAGAATTTTGGCTTGAATGTTGTGTAAACCATACTACAACCTCTGTTTATGGAAATAAACTCATATATATGTTTAACTAAGTGTTGAATGGTGCTTTGTTTAAACCATATATATTATGGAAATGTAGTAGTAGATCCCACAATGACCCTTTGAATAATCCAAGCTAGTGGGCATTGTTATCTATCTACAAACCTACAACCTATCACCCTCAAGACCATGTATTGAGTAATTACCTACAGCATCTTCATATGGATTTGTAATTACCATCACCCTCAAACAGTGCATTGAGTAGTTATCCAAAGCCTCTTCCTATGGATTTATTAGTGTGTGTGTGTGTGTGTGTGTGTGTGTATTCAATCCATCTTGGCTATGGTGATCACAATAACAAGAACGAGTTAGTTTTTTAGTAGCTCAGACATGTGTTCTAGTCTCTATTGGTATCAAAGATGCTAAGGAACATAGGAGGATAATTATCTCCAAGACCTAGAAAAAGTTTCAAAATAAAATGCTTTAATTAGATTAATTAGCCAATTATTAAATATTTTCCTAAGTCTAACTTAGGAAAATTGGTCAATAAAATCATATTAGTTGAGATAAAGCGATTATGCTCTAGAGACTTCCGAAAAAGTCACTTGATGGGGTCAAGATGATATTAAACATCGATTGTGATTAGATCATGGTCGTTGATTTTTCAACGAGAGATTATAGTGGAAAATCGATGGGTTAGTTGGAGACACACAAAGGAGTTCAAATCACCCAGTTGCAGTGATAACAAGGGCGTAGTTTGAGATGGAGACACTGGCAGAAGGGTTTCAGCAAAGAAGATTGAGGAGAGAATTTCCAAAGAAATTCTCCATCGAGATTCCACATTCGAAGAGAAGGAAGGACACTGAATTATTCTGCAAGAAGAAGGTCGATTCAGCTAGTGCGCATTGCCAATTTATCTAATGCGAGTTGCAGAGGCTATAGTTCGATTTCTAGTGCCAGAGTTAGCTACCGAAGTAAGTGTGAGTGGCTTCAGAGTATTTCCAGTCACCAGTGCAAGCAGCAGAAGGAAGTGCCTAAGGAAGTGCAAATAGGCAGAGGGAGGCCATATTGTATTTGCAGAAGGAACGTTTCCAGTTGATTTTGCCAGGGGAAAAAAATATTAACCAAAGCTTTGCCACGGAGAGACAAGCATATTGAAATTCCCATTTTTTGTTGAAGAATAGTAATAAAACCTTCATCTACAGAACTGGTTTTCCCCACTGGGGTTTTTCCAGGGACATTTCTGTCCAAAAATATTGGTGTTCATTATTTTGTGTATGTGTATTATTTCTCAATTCCTATTATATTTGTGAAAATTGCAGTAGTGATTTAATCGCTATTTGTCGTGATTTGATTCTGAAGACAAAAAATCTGCAGTAAATAGAAGATTAAATTCCAGTTGCTGCAATTAAGGAAATTTCATATAATGGAACCTGTCGCATCATCTATTTTACTTGATGATGTAATGAGTGGGCGGATATGTCATGTTTAAGATTGCTGGGCTTGAATATTTTAGTAAGCAGAGTAGTATTCAAAATATCTTGACTGCTAGTATAATAGAATTGTATAAAAATTTGTTCACATTTTGACACAGAGCTTGGCACAAACCAAGCAATGAAAACAATTCAGAAACATAGATATCCATTAATGTTTGTGGTGAGTAGCATCTTAAGAAGCTTGAACTCACTTGACAGAGAATTGCAGGGGCATTACACATCAATTCCACTGTGAACATCCATGTTGGTGAGACGGGCAAGCATACCATTTACAGATCACAGAGAGTATATTTTTATAACATTTAATGTAAGTGTTCATCAAACCCAAACAATTTAAGGAAATAAAAGTCTAAAATGTTGATAGAACCCTAGCAGGTAAAGGGCTTAAGAAGTTTACATAATCTATATCCACCAGTTCAACCTTTAATGTTACAAATGGATTCTGATATCTCCAATTCCAATTATAAAATTGCTCCCAGCAAAATCATTTAATTTTTCCATCACAACTGAATGAATGCTTGCTGACATGACATGGATGCAAGCCAAATAAAGGAGCTAAACATGAAAAGCTTCAAATGAATTAGGGCAACACTAAGCAATAGCAGAAAAGAGCTACAAAGTAGTAGACAAAGAAAAAGAAGAATAAATAAAGGATAATAACCAAGATTCATAAAACCAAATCAAGTATATTACTGAGAATGTAGGTTTCACAGTTTAAATTCGTATTGTCAACCAATTGCTTCTGGAAATAATTGTGTATAGTGTGGGAAACATCCGACGTTTCAAGTGGGATGCTCCACCCATCATCAGGGACAAACAAAGCTTTTTAGTGAAAGTTAAAGAGTGCAAGACCAGTTTAAATAGAGTGAATATGTAATGGATAAATGATGGAGATCAAAGAAAGGGAAGGGTAATTAATGATAAATTTTTGAGATGATAATTTTATTCAATCCTTCTCATCTCAAAAAATTTATCATTAATTCCCTCCCTTTCTTTGATCTCCATCAATTCTCTGTTACATATTCAATCTATTTAAACTGCTCTTGCACTCTTTAACTTTCACTAAAAAGTTTTGTTTGTCCCTGATGATGGGTGGAGCGTCCACTCAAAACATAGGACATTTCCCACACTATACAACGTTATTTCCAGAAGCAATTAGTCAACAATAAGTACTAATAAAATCTCTGTTTTTAATGAATTTAATCAATAAATATTCACCTCCACTACAAGGCATTGTCACAAGATAAGAGAAGAAATCTCTTTTTTCATGAATTTAATCAAGAAATATTCACCTCCACTGCAAGGCATTGTCATAAGGTAGGAGAAGTATGGACAATTTTGGAAGTAAAGAAAAATAGGAAAATGCAGCCTAAAATTACTGCAACAGAAAAATGTAAAGAAGTATGGGAAAGCAGAGCTTAATAGTTGAAACAGAAAATTATGAGAAGGTACGCCAATACAAGCATTCAACAAATACAGAAAACAAAACAACAACAACAAAACAATAAAAAATAATAATAATAATAATAATAATAATTGAAATTCAAATATTTCAGATTCAGGGATCAGATGATCAGTAAATTTAGATTTTGATAGAAAATAGAGTTTATGCACATAATAAGTCTAGTGTCTTCACTTATAAAGTAAATTGCTGTGCATTAGAACCATAGAATTTTTAGGAATCTTCTGTGACAGTAAAAAAATGAGTTACGAGTAGATAACCTAGAATCTCAAACAACTAACAAGTGGCATGTTTAGAAGATAATATTGAGGCTTTGTGCTGATTGAAGTTTACTACGCATGTATAATGGTTGACATATGGAATTATATTTCCCATGTAACGTTCTGAAGATAAAACCGTAAGGCTGAAATGACCATCTTCTTATGGGTACGTCTACTAGCAAGTGGAAAGGCAGGACTAACTCAAACCAAAGAATCTAATTTAAGGATTGCTTGAAAAAATTTAGAGATTTTGGCTGCAACACAACAGTTCTCCAGAACCGCTGAACATCATACTCAGGAAGTTTGTTAACATGTTCAACTGCAAAGTAAAAGCTCAGACAATGCCTGTTGAATGAAATTCTTATGACTACATGTGGATTTGATTGTGGCTTGTACAAAAAAGGAGTGGTAAATTATGATCTTAACATAATTCCTTAATTCTGGGGTTTAGAAAAAAATAAGTTCATTCAATTGAATGTAGCTCGGGTGGTTGGGAGAAATGTTGTCATCCTCCCCACCCAAGTTCAATTCCCACATTTGAAATGTTTGAGCTCATAATGAGTATATACTTGTAATGGCTTCAAGCCTTGTTGTCTGAGAGTTCCTCAAGGACCGAAACATGCATATTCCTCATATGGAATATACAGATATTTCTACAAAGGCAAACCAAAAAAAAAAAATTAAGTTCAATTCATTTCACTTGTTTCTAGTACATAGAGGTCTTGAAAAAACCATGTACCTTGTAACTAGTCTGCTAGGAAGTCATTCAAAGAATGACAAATTTCAAATCAATATCAACAGTAAAGCAAGGATCCACATCCAGTACATCCTTGGCAAAATCAAGGTACGAATATCTCTTTCCACATGGAAATTCTTAATGTGTGGAGACATTTCATGTGGAAGTTTATGTGCAATAAAACCCAACATCTATAAGAAATAACACTAAGATGTAGTCTAATGCCTCAACAGCTTGGTGAATTTTAGCCTAAGGTTCATTTTGTTGAGTTTGGGATTTCAGCATTCATGAATAAATCAAGAATTTACACTAATGATATGATATACAATACTTACTTCAAAAGCAAAGGTCTGAATGCTTCTTTCTGCATATAAATTCTGAACATGTCCATATATTTCATCTGGGGATTTTTTTGTGCAATACAACCCAACATCTATAAGCAATAATAACTGCATGTAGAGCCCCAATGCCTTAATTAATTTAGGTCTAAGCTCCATAGAGTTGGGTTCAGCACTCCATAATCAGCAAATTCATGAAAAAATCGATAATTTACACTAACAGTATGATAAAATACTTCTTCATGAAATGAAACCCTGCTAGAAGAATCTAAAGCTACCATTGTCTTGATCAGCTTTGTTTGTAATCAAAATACGGACAGATTGCATGGAAAAACACGGTGGTCCTATGGCATACAACTTATAACAGTTCTGCTGAATGAAGCGCATCAGAAAAAAGATCATCTATTCATCAAGAGAAAATGTTACGTTAACAGAGTTAAACCAAACATACCATATGATTAAGGCTTAAGGCTTTGTCCAGACTGAATAAATGCCATATGGGCAGTGTGTAGATTTTAGTATTTAGCAAGAAAATGCAGCTTCAAACAGAAGAAGACATTTCAAGACATTGCCCAATCGGAGCTCAGTTAGGTAAGACCTTTCAGGACCAATTCTTTGATATGGGTTAAACCATCAAGATCTCGTTTAAAAAAACCAGAAACACAGATTCATTAACAGAAGAATAATATAAGAATAGAAACCATGACTGAATAACAGAAATAGTTCAATTTATAAGGAAAGACTCCCATGTTAAGCAATCCCATCTCCAGAAAAAAATACCTGTGTCTAAAAAAATGGATTTTCAAAGAACCCAAAAATCAATTTCCATTCAATATACTGGTAGGACCCATGGGATCAACTCCAACAAAGCCGGAATTATACATTTTCATCAAATATAATACATATTTTCCATTTGGGCAAAACTCAAAAAAAAAAAAAACAAAATATGAAACCCTAAACTTTTGAACCCACATAATTCAAAAAACCTGTGCATCTGCTGCATCTGCAACAAGGGGCAGCCTAGGGACCTGACCCATAAGGCACGAAGTCGAACCGTATACAAGGCAAGTTAACAAAAAAAGAAAAACAGTACTATCAAAACTCGACAACAGATTCACCCCCAACCCTTCACTAGGCGCAAACGACCGTTCCACTATTTCAGGGAAAATGAGGAGAATATCTAGCACAATTGCTTGCATTGTATTAAACCTCACGTATCTGCTTATGTTAGGGTTTCGTACAACAGCAAAATATAGTGTGAAAAACACGAGAATGGATGCATAAGGGTAGCTATTGTAGACCTTAATGGCGGGGAAAAGCGGTTCCAGAAAAGTCTGTGCAACAGGAAATTGAGTTAAGAAAAACCGACCGTATTGAACTCCGTCAAAGAAGGGGAGAAAATAACCCACGGCTGCCAGTAATCGGTCCGAGGCGGGCACTGGACTGCTTCCTTTGGCACGAACGATTATTGGCGACTTTCTTCGAGAATTGAACCTGAGAAGTCGTGCTCCTCGCAAGTGGATGAAGTTGGGTGTTCTGATAAATGGTGATTCGAGGGGTGCTGTAATTTTGTAGGTAGCTAGTGGGATTGAGAGTGAGATGGTCATGGTGTACGGGTAAAAGTGTTTGAGGGTTTCAGAGATGATCTTGCTCAGATTCTCCACAGGGTTCCATGCTTATGAAGAATTCTCCTTGCACGTTATGATGAATATTCTATGGCGGTGATTTAACCCCATTCATTTATCGGGGATATAATCTAATGATGAGAGAAAATATGCATCAAAGAATATGCTACTCCATTAACATTAATGGGAAAGAGAAACATGTATATAAAAAAACTGGTTATAATATTAATGGAAATTTATTTTTATTTTTTTTCCGAAGGTGGCAAAACCTATCAAACTCAGGTGTCAAACCAACAGTGAGGACAGCCATCTCTGGCTGCTATCCGCGAATGTTGGATTTGACTCATCACTGTTATCAAGGAAAACCACGCCACCTGTAATAACCCGCTAGTGGTCCGTAAGGGAGCAGGCTTTCACTCCTGCCAGATGCCTCTGGGTCTTGGGCCGTTAACCTGTTTCCTTACGTCCGAGGAAGACGAGCTCTTAGCCAAGCAGAAGCAGTTTTACGGTATACTCCAGGCCGCTTATTAATGGAAATTTATGTTGGTGATTAAATCCTTTTATTTTATAAAAAATAAATTTAATGAAAACAAAAAATAACATTTATACGGATTATAATCGATAAAGTTTTATTTAGAGGTGGTGATTGAATCCTTTTATTTTATGCCAATTGAATTTAATGAAAACAAAAAAATAACATTTATACAGATTATAATCGATAAAGTTTTATTTAGAAGCCTTTGCTTTTTATGGAAGATAAGTAATTTTTTTTTATTGCCAGGAAAAAACCATGATTGATGTTTTTGCATACATGTAGAAGGTATGTTTTGATAGGCACTAAAGTTGTTTCTGAACTAGATTGTCAAAAAGGCATACAAAAGACCTTTGCGGTACTATCGAGACTGGGTTTTATACATAACCCTCTTTAAAAAATATATACAAACCATCAAAAAAGGACAAAACAACCCTCTTTGGGCAACGATATACCAAAATCAAACTTTAGCCCCATAGGGGCGACGGTTGAGTGATTGTGTTCCATTAGGGGTGAGCTCAGTTATCTACCACAAGCCCCTCTCCATTAGCAAAGCTTCTTTGGATAACTGATGTGTTGCCTGATTTCGTTCCCTGAAGACATGGGCACATGTAAGAGAGGAGAACATCAGTTTGAGTCACAGAAGCTCATCCACTAAATATTGTAAGAGAACGTTCCTGCAAACTTGAACTTGTCTAAGCCGGTTTATAACCAATAATGAGTTGCCAAACACTTGGAGATGTGTCACTCCTCTTTCCAATGCAAAAATCAACAAACTCTTGCAGGCCATCAGTTCAACTTCTTTATTGGTATCGCCTCTAATACCCAGCTTGAGTTGAAAGGAGTGATTCTTTAACAAATGAAGAATAAAGCTCCTGCCCCCCACCCCCACTTTGTTGCCCTTCCTCGACATAAGTACCATAAAAAAAGGACCATGGAAGACTATGGTTCGGATTTTCTTCAATAATCACTCTTGGGGGTCCTAGCCCTTTTACCTAGGGAAAGTGACTCATGACCGACAGGGACTTCGTAGCTATGCAATATGGGTTTGTTGATCCAGCCAGGAAAAATTCCTTATTCCTAGCCAACCACATTCCGCAATAGATGACCGAAGGGAGATTTGTGAAAGGTCGATTTGGTGGGTGTGATGGCCACCTTCTCCAAGCTTCCTCCACCATTTCTCCTTGCCATTGTCCCAATCCCCTCGCTGCCTTTGCGCGCACCTCCCATACCTTAATGCAAAAGGAGAAACTCATGAAAACATGAATGATATTGTCCGCACCATTTTTGCATAGGGCACACCAACCCAGACCAATTGTAAATTTTCTTTGAAGGATATTCCATACCAGAATCTTGTTTTCCAAGATGCACCACATGAAGAGTTTTGTCTTGGTTGGACACTTCAGTTTCCACAACCCTTTCCACCACCAAAAAGGATTTTGAGGGGCTACACCAACTAACATGAACATGTAGCCCTCCTTGGGGGTATAGTATCCAAACGAAGAAATGCTCCAAATCAACTCATATTTTTAAACTGAAAGTCTTATGTGTCCTTCTGCCAATGCATTCAAATATGCTTCCCAAATCTGATAAAACCGATGCTCTAATCCTAACACTTGGGTTGACTTCCAACCCGATCTCCAAATTGTAGTGGTAGTTGGGTCTGCAATCTAATCTAATCTCATAAATCCTTGATAGCTTAATTGTTCCACCAGATATGGAGGGAGTTTATTTCTTTGACCACTCCCCGCCAAGGGTCAACCCCAACCCTTACGTTGTTGCCCCTCCCTACTCGCCAAGTCAATCCATCCCTAGTGACAGAGAAAGAGTTAAGTAACCCTCTCCATATGAATGATATATTATGCATGGGCTTAACATTGTTATAGACCCAGTCCACCAAAGAAAGAGGGGAAATATATTTTTGGGTTTGACCACAAGCTGTTTGTTGTGAGCAACCTCCAACCAACATTGGCTGCTAGAGCTCTAGGAAAAAGAAATATATTCTTTAGACCCCATCCTCCCTAGATTTTTGGAATAATAGTTCATTCCCATTTAACCTAGTGGAGCACTTTCCTTTCTTGTTTTCTTATCCAAAGGAAATGGGAACATAGCCTCCTGATTTTCTCCAATATCACTTTTGGGATCCAAGCCAGGGATGACCAATACATAGGAATTGCTTCTAAGACCATCTTGATTAGAACCAACTTTCCTGCTCTCGAGAGCCATCTAAAGAACCATGCCTTAATTTGTTTTTCTATTTGGGCCACTAACCACATCTAATCTTCCTTAGCATAACAAATTGGTTTTAAACAGAATCCCAGGTACTTTAATCCTTTGTCCAGGTTGTTGAAGCCGAAGGGAAAGTATTGAGTGATCAACCCTCTTCTCCCTTAGGCAGGTCGTGTCCAACGATCACCAATTTTTGTTCATTAATTAACATCCCTATAGCCTTCCGAAAAATATGAATTAATTATTTTAGTTTGAGAATGTCACCAATTGAACCATTATAGAATATCAAAATGTTGTCCATGAATAGTAGACGAGTCAAATAAAGAGTGCAAACCACCCACGATCCCTAGAACTCATCTATGCTTTTAGCCTCTTCCATTAGCCTACTCAACGCCTCAGCCACTATCAGGAATAAGAGAGGGGACAAAGGGCATCCTTGTTTGAGTCCTCTCTCTGCATGAAAGAAAAGGGAAGTAATCCCGTTGATAAGCACCACAAAAGAGACCCATTTAATGCAACTCATCACGCAATTTATGAAATCCACTCTAAATCCTAAATGAGCGAGTAGCATCCAAATATAAATCCAGCTTGCCCAATCATTGCCTTTGACAAGTCAATTTTAAGAATGGCTCCCTTCTGATCGTGAACCTTCAAACTATGCATACCTTTCTGGGCTACTCCTATGGCCTTGTGAATTTGTTGCCCATCTAAAAAACCAAATTGTTCCTTCAATATGTGCCTTGAAAGAATAGGCTTAATCCTATTGTCTATGATATTCGTGATAACTTTTTATGTTACATTGCACAAGGATATTGATCTAAAGTATTCAAAGGAGCATGGAGAATCCTTCTTAGGGATGAGTGAAAGAAAATTCGAGTTGAAAGTTGGGAGCATCATCTCATTTTTCCTGGATTCTTCGACTACTGCTAATAAATCTTGTCCCAGTACTTCGAACAATCCTTCAAATAATTCCACTCCCCACCCATCTGGCCCAGAACTCTTGTCCTTCTGAAACTTATGTAGAACACATTTTAGTTCATCTTCTGAGATCGAGGCCATTAGGTCCCTATGATTGTTGAGCTTTACTTGCTAAGGTAAGTTAAGCTTTAATTCCTTTTGTCAACCCGAGTAGGTACACTTAGAGGCACTTATCTAATGTATATAGATCTAGAAAGATTTAGTGTTCTAATGATAACCTAGTGGAGTGAAATTAACAATGCTCTCTTACAAGAGGTGTCTCCTTGTTTTTTCAAATACTTAAGCATTGATTTAGATGGAAACAAATCTGATTGAACTCTGATTGCCTATTTAAAAAAACAAAGTATTAATTACTTGATGAAAATTCTACCATTTCCTTACAAGAACTTTACTCTATAGAATCCCTTCCAATCCTAAGTCATAACAATTCAAAACAATTTCTAAATCTCAACTAGTCAAGGCAATAAATGAGATGATAATTAATTGGAAATTGGAAAAAAAATCTTGGCAATTATAACGAGCTCTCGGAAGTTTTGATCCCGCGCAAACCAAAAATGCAGCAGGCCGCAGTAAGGAAACCCTTCATCAAGGACTCTCTTGGCAAACCCATCAGCCCCTGGATCGAATTTCCTCGCAGGGATTTAGATGATTACATCGTGGGGAAGATGAGGGTGCAGGCACCCAAGAAATGTCCTGAAAGGAGAATGCAGAACAGCATTGGTGATTTCTTTGAAGCGACCATTAATGTTGAAAACCTGCAAGCAGAGGAAGGCAGAATCCCATGACAAGATCGAAGTCTCTATGCTGCTGGGAGAACAGATCTCGAGCCACAAGGAGCGTTGAAGGCTAGATTCGAGTCGAATCTAGCAAACGGGGCAGATTTGGAATTAAATGACCGCTTCCAAATCTTTGTTAGAATGCCCAAAGGGAATTCAACACTGATATGGGTTTCAGCTACAGACAGTGTAAGAGATCTGAAATACAACATTTCAAATCAGATCAGCTACCCGGCTAGCGAGCAACACCTATTAACAGGGGGCAGATCTCTTCAGGACTTCCAATCCATAAAGAATTACAATATTAAGCCAGGATCTACAATCATCCTCAATCTAAGACTACAAGGAGGCGCAGCATCTGGTAAATCAACAGTAGGAGGCAACGGATCTAAATCAACCCACATCCCAGATCCACTCCAGTAGCATAGAGGTGACGGAACATCTTACAAGCAGATTTTACAAGGAGGGAAAGTTTCTTTAACAGATCTGAAACAGGCTGGATCAGAACCGAGCCCATACACAGTGGAGCAGCTGCAGCACACTCCAGAACTAACAATTGCAACAACAGAAGCAGAGAAGGTATGTAATAGCTATGAAAAGCAAGCTATCATTTGTCGTTTTAACGGATTTTGGCCCAAACCATTTGATCTGTTTCATTGGATTCTCACGAAATGGTCTCTAGACTGTGAGATCCACCTCTGCTCAAAAGGGTTTTTTATAGTTGAATTTCAAACCCCAGAAGTCAGAGATCTTGTGTTCCAGGAAGGACCTTGGTTCTGGGGATCTTCAGGGCTTTTCATCACTCCATGGTTCCCATATTTTGATGCAAACACTTTTGTTGTGTCTAAGATGCCAGTATGGGTTCGTATTCACAACCTCCCTATCCATTTTTGGGATCAAAAGGTGTTGGCAAGCATAGGCAACGCCATAGGTAGATATATCAAAATGGATACACAGAGAATAGAGGAAAGAATTTATACTTTTGCATGCATATGTGTGGAAGTAGATCTCAGTAAAGGATTACCGTGAAGCATAAAACTGAAACATAAAGACTGCAACTGGATGCAATCTTTAGACTATGAAAATACAACTTTCAGATGCAAAATATGTCATCAAACTGGACATCTCCAAAATGCTTGTCCGGAATATAAAAAGAACAGCCGCAGAAAGAAGAGAATTGGCAGTCAACAAAAAGGATGGAAATTCAGCCATTCAGATTCAGAAGAGGAGGGATAGGATGAAGAGGAAGACCCTGGTCCAAACGAAAGTATCCCAACAGAAACACAAAAGACTTCTATACAAGAGACCAAGGAATCACAATCTGGGAAAAATCCAAATTCAATGGAAATTAGTGGAACCAAAAGGCAGCATTCATCAGATACCTCAGATTCAAACAAAGAAAATCCTAGACCCGGTGAAGAAAATTCACTCAAATTGTTCCCATAACCCCAGCCTAAGGAGAATAGTGAAAGGTGGAGAAGAAAAAGGGGAGGAAGTCTTGATTGACTCCTCTGTTCTCGATGTGGTTGATTGAAATTTTGCTTCTATTTTTTGCCCCTTTCTTTTCTCAACGTTGCTCTCATCTCTGACAGGCACTGGCCCAAAATCTTCCTCATACAAGGAGGCCATGCATTTGCTCAGTAACTTTCTCTATTTGTTTTTAACTGGACTAAATATTCATCTAGTGAGCTCTATGATTTGCAAATTATAGAGCAAAATGAATGCTTTGGAATATACTATGTAACTTTTTATCCTGGTAATAAAAAGTTCAATTTTTTTCTTTGGAAAAAAAAAGGCAATGAATGAGATAAGTAACTCTGGAAATCAATAATAGTTTATCCTCTTACAAGGTTCATTCATCTAACTATAGATTGAATTCTGCAATTACAAATCTTAATCAACGGAAATTGAACTATGAACTAACTCTAAAATTGAAATCATAAAATAGCAAACATATTTGTCAACTTCAAGATGAATATTTGTTGAGACTTCTTACAAAGCTCTTTCACAACAAATACAAATCTCTTCAATTAATTTTTTTTTTTTTCAATTGCATGAACTTGCCGCATATGAATTAAATAACAAATTCTAAATATCAAATCTATCTATACAATTTATAAAGAAAACTTAAGGAGCGTACCAGCTCCGTAGTGGGGGGCCTTCCACACTTTGCAAGCACACTGTAGGCTAACTCAAATGAAGAAAATTATTGGATCTGAAAGCATAAGATGAACTCAATACTCTAGCTTTGTATTGAAGTATGAGAATCAAAATACATAAATTGTGTTTCCAAGTTTTTCATATATCAAAACTAATAATCTACATAGTTCTCCCTTTGAGTTATTTATCATAATTCTCCATAACAAAAAGAAGTTATTCATACTCCTTATTATCCTAATAAGATCCTATCAATTACATCAAAGGAAGTTGAATTGGATCAGATCCTCCATTTAGGCAAAAATCTCAAAAATAGAAATTATGTTCACAAAACCTGGAATTTCTGCTAAAGTAGTTGGGTTTGACTAGTGTTGACCGGCCACCTATATTCTTCAAATCCAGAAATAGATAGGTAATCCACCATCTCTGTACATTTAGGTTCATGCCAACAATCTTCGAATTTACCATCCTGTTATGCAACATGTCAAACCATGAAGCGATTACAAGAAGTTACAACATCTTGTAATTTTCCAGAAAAATTCAATTTTAACACAACAATTTCAAAAATTTATTTCAAGATAAAAATAATGACACTGACATTATACCATTCAGTTTATAAGGGTTATGGAGGAAATATAAAGGTTAAATGGTAAGAAATGATGAGAAAAAGAGGATTTTTACGTGAAATGGTTAGTCATAAATTGATACCAACATTCCCCCAAACTCAAGATTTTGCATGCCCTCATGCAAATGAATTCTAACCTGTCAAACACCTCTTTCTGCTTCTATTTCTGTCTCAGTTGCCTAGAGTAGAGCATTGATGTTCATTTGGGCCTTGTACTCTGTCTTCAAAATTTGGTATTTAGTTTTGATTGCCTTCTTCTGCTTGTACAATTTATAGGCCCTCTTACCAATCTGAACCTTGTAGGCTTGGAGTTTCCTGACCTTCTTCTTCAATTTTTCATTTTCATCTTGAAATTTCTTGCTCTGTGTTCTAAGAGTTTCATTTTCTCTCATCACCACCCTTTCCAAAACTTTAGACTCCATAAGTTGTTGCTGCAATTTTTCAACTTTTATTTTCAACTGCCTTTTCTTCTTACTTGAAATTTTATGTTCTTGTGGTTCCTTCTCCTTATTTTGTTTTTCTAATCCTTGTATATAATCATACTGAGGCTGTTGTAAAATATATTTTTCCACTGTTTTCCCTTTTTGACCAAATTTAGTCTTTCTGGACCTCCTTGTGCAGGTGGTAAAAAATTTATCCTGCTGAGCTTCTCAGTTTCCTCTCTTACCATTCTTCTTGTCTTTATACTGCTGCTAGATGGAGCAGAGATACTAGGTTTGTGCTCTGAAAATTCTTCTTCTATATCATCCACATAAATCAATAACTCTGGATGTTGCTGCCCTTCTTGTGGATTTTTCTGCCCTTCCTGCTCTTCATCTGTTATAAATTCTTTAGTCACCATTTTTTTTTTCCATGACACACCTATCTTTTGTAATTCAAACTCAATTAAGATTTTCACAAAACCAAAATGATATAAGCTCATATCCATGTTACTTCTTTGTTTTTGTATAGTTTTAGACATCTTAGTTAAGCTGCAAAAGAAAATAAGGCAAGCTTATAACGCAGTCTCCCCTTAGATGCATTATCAGTTTGATATGATAAAGGAACACTATATTGTACTTGCCCTCACATGTTATGAATTCCTTAATCACATAGACTATTTCATCTCATGGATGAATGAGCCAACTCCTAGGAATCCCTGTCTTCCAATTAACTGTTGATACCCTTGATCTAGATATAAAATGTGTCCAGGTTTTCGCCTTAAACTGCTTTGTTTTGAAATACTTCTCTCCCTCTGGACTTATCCCTATAGCCTGGGCAATTGTATCCTCTGAGACTCTAAAAGATAGGTTCTCTACAGTGGCTCTTTCTCCAGCGAATGAAGAGGCAAATTCCATGGATGCCAACTTATTGTGCCCATTGAATTTTTCTAAGAATGTTAACCACTGTTTTGCTCTAAGGATGTCTATGCAGTCTTTATGCAATTTGGAAAGGTCGAATTGTTCTGGCTCTATTCTATTTGCCATGAGAAAAAAAAATTACCTTTGTTTACCCTGTGCTGTAAGAAAAATGTTGCTGTGAGAAAAATTTACTTCTTTTGCCCTATGCTATAAGAAAAATTTACCAAAATTTTTGCGAGAAAACTACCTAAGCCTACGCTATCTTGAGTGCTATTCGTATGCCTTATTGTCTCTGTTCAAGAGGAATACGCTGCTATTTTTGGATTGGAAACTCCCTTTTTACTGGTCCAGTAGAATTATCTTGCGTATCGTGGCCTTTCTTACTCGTATGTTGACATTTTCATTGTCAACATACTCGTAACATCATACGCATACCTCAGAGAGGGTTCTCAGGCATTCATAATTCTTTAAAAAAAAAAAAGACAACACTTCCTATGTGTTCGAGCTCTTACCAATACTCCACAATAAACATAACGTTCACTTTACCTCTTTCAATACAGCGTTTGCGTTAATGATGAGCCTCACTGCCTTCGTACAACGTTCAATTACGTAATGAACCCTTGGTTCCTTCACACAACTTTTAGTTTAATGATGAGCCTTTGGTTCCTTGCACAATGATTTCTTAATAATAAGCCTAATAGCTATGAGCAGCAGTCATGTTTAATTCAAATGATGAAATTGGGTATGATGGTATGGTATGAACCCTGGCTAAGACCATGAGGGCTACGGATCATTATGGTTCCTTCTAACTAGTCGTTGATCTCTATTATGATGACATTTTGTCATAATCTTACTGCAATACCCTTTTCGATTATATGTCATCATAACATATGTACTATGTTTTTTTTGTTTTTAATTTTTTTTTAGGTTAAAAACCATTAAAAAAACTATATAACTTCATAACTATACAAACCATTTGACCTGGACGTGTACCTCAAAAATTATGATCTGTAGCTTCTCATCTGTGGCTTTTGATTGTTTAATTAGATCTTGAATATGCTTGTTTTAGTGGATCTGTTGGTACATATGATTGATAGATTGAAGTGGTTGAAGTGGAATGGTATGTAGATGATAAGAGTATAGGCTTTAAGGATCAAGTTTAAGGATTTATGTACAGAATGGAAAATAGGATATAAGTTATGATACCTAGATTTTAAGAGTAGGAATAAATCCTACGGGACAGAAAAATGAGTATGTATGATATAGGATAGGCTGGATAATAGAAACTGAAATCAATAAACATCATGAACCACTATTTAAAAATTGGAATTAATAAAAGAAATTATAGTATTAAAATTAAAATTCTTACAACCTTCAAATACTTTCTTATTTGAAAGCTAACTCTGTTTGACTTGTTTGATGTGTTCAGGCATAGCAAAATGTGATGGTGCAATCCTTTTCTCTCTCAAGTGTAGTCTTCTACTTAACAGGTCCCATCTGGAAAATTTGCATATAACAGGTCCCTTTGCCGATGTGTTCTTCTTAACAGGTCCCATCTTGAAAATAATGCTCTATTGAAAAGTCTACTGAAAAACGAAAGTAAAACAAATTCCTTCCTCTGCTGTAATAAAATTATGAAAATAAGGAGATGAAAAAGTATGAAAAGGTTCAAACTTTTCTCCTCCCCTGCTGATCATATGACTTGTCCTCGAGTCATCACTGTGAAATGTATATAACTGAGGATTTTATTTAGAAATACAAATGAAAAAAAATGAATTCTTACTGGCCAATTTCTTCGTTTTCCTGTAAGAATTCGTGTTTAGAGTGTGCCAAAGTCTGGTTTTCACATTTAAACTATTATTGTTTTTATTTTTATTATTTATTTTTTAATTATTTTTGAAAATTCTAAAGTAGAAAGATAACTTAAGGCATAGATATTATAGCAGACTGTTGTACTATCTAAACCTCATTTTGTTGTGTCACTGTCTTCATGAAATCTTCTTTGCTGATAGGCTTATGATAAATCTTTAGCCTGTGTCCATTTACTAGAAATGTTCGTCCTTCTTGGTCAATTTTAGTGAGTTTGATTGATCCATTCTCAAAGACTTCAATGATTTCATAGGGGCCCATCCAATGGGTTGTAAATTTGGCTTTGCAGTCTTTGAATTTTGAGTCAAAGAGTAATGCCCAGTCACCAACTTGAAACTCTTTCTTCTTGATTAACTTATCATGCCACTGTCTCCTTTGTTGTTGTATCATTGTTGTCATTTCCACTGCTTGTTGTCTCATCTCGTCCAAATGATTCAATTGCATGATTCTTTCTTGTTGTGCTTCAGAGATGTCTGTTCCTAAGTTTGCAGCCAATTTGTAAGTATGTATTTGAAATTATATTAGCAACATGACTTCTTTTCCATACACTAGCTGATAAGGTGTAAACCCTGTTATGTTCTTCCATGTGATTCTATAAGCCCAGAGTGCCTCATTGAGCTTATCTACCCAATATTTTCTATTCATGGCCACTGTTTTAGTCGTAATTCCTTCAAGAGTCTTGTTTTTAGATTCCACTTGGCCATTGGCCTATGGATGGTATGGTGTACTCCTTCTATGCTTGATTTTACACTTTTCAGTGATGTCTTGAACCAATCTAGAAGTGAATTATGTCCCTTGGTCTGTAACTATTTTTCTGGACACTCCATATCTAACAAGTGCCTTTGCTTCAACCCATTTAGTCACATAATCGGTACATACAAGGATGTACTTCTTACCTTTGGATGGTGGATTAATGGGTCCAACAAAGTCTAGAGCCCATTTTTCATATGGATCTAGATGTACTTGTGGCTGTAGTGGCATCTCATCGGAGGTGGTTGGTCTGCCCATGCATTGGCAACTATCACAACTTCTCACATACTTCTTTGAATCTTTGAAAATTGATGGCCAATAGTAGCCAAGGCTAAGAATTTTGTGTGTTGTCCTCTTGGCTACAAAATGGCCACCACAAGGTTGATCATGGCGTGATTTTAGTATGTCAAGAATTTCATCCTCTCTAATACATATTCTAATAATCATATCATAACCAGTATAAAAAAAATCACCATTAACCCATGAATATCTTGCACTTCTTCTCCTTTGAGCTGAAAGATGGAGGTACTTTTCCTGTGGTCAAGTAATTAGCTAAATCAGCATACCATGGGGTTAACACTAAAATTGCAAACAAGTGTTCATCAGGAAATGAATCTTCAACTAGAACAACTTCACCTAGATTTTGTAGTCTAGAAAAGTAATCTGCTACCTAGTTCTCTTTCCCTAGTCTATCCAGCACAGTGAGATTAAATTCCTACAGTAAGAGTAACCTTCTGGTGATCCTGCCATTAGTAATGGGTTTGTTCATTAAGTATCTAATGGCGGAGTGGTCAGTGTGAACAAGGACTTCATACCCAGTTATGTAGTGATGAAACTTGTTCACCGCATGTATGATTACAAGCATTTCCTTTTCAGTTACTGTGTAGTTGAGTTCAGCAAGAGTCAAATTTTTACTGATAAAGTAAATGGCATAAGTTAAAGCATCTTATTTCTGCCCTAATGAAGCCCCTACTGTTGTATCAGATGCATCAGTTGAGATGTGAAAAGGTAAAGTCCAATTGGGTCCCCTCAAAACTGGAGTAGTGGATAATTTTTCTTTGCGTTTCTCAAAAGCAGTTTGACAACTACCATTCCAATTGAAAGATGCATCTTTTGCAAGAAGCTTAAACAAAGGCAAAGCTATCTTACTAAAGTTTTCAATAAAGCTCCTATAATAGCTTGCATAACCAAGAAAGCTTCTTACATCTTTTTGATTTGTTGGAATTGGCAATTTGACAATAATTTGAATTTTGGTTTGATCTACCTTGATTCCCTCAGAAGGAACATGATGTCCTAAGACTATTCCCTCATTCAACATCATATAACTTTTTTAATTGCTTAAAGACAAGTTGGTTTCAATGCATCGTTTCAATACTTTCTCAAGATTTTGCAAAGAATGGTCAAAGGAATCACCATATACTGAAAAATCATCCATGTATACTTCAACAGACTCATGGACCAGATCAACAAAAATTGCTAATACTGCTCTTTGAAATGTTGCTGGAGCATTGCACAAGCCAAATGGTAGAACATTTTAAGCATATGTGTCCCAGGGACAGGTAAATGTTGTTTTGTCTTGGTCTTCTAAGGCTATGTTGATCTAATTGTAACCACTAAAACCATCCAGGAAGGAAAATGATATTTTTCTAGCCAATGTATCCACAACTTGATCAATAAATGGAAATGGAAAATAGTCTTTAAAGGTAGCTTTATTCAGTTCTCTGTAGTCAACACAAACTCGCCACTTACGATTTTTCTTGGGGAATATCACTAGTGGAGATACCCACTAGCTATCTAAGATGGGGTAAATGAAATTGACTTTCAGTAGCTTTTGCAGTTCATCTCTTACAATCTCTTTGAGCATGGGATTCATCCTTCTCTATGGCTACCTCATTGGTCGATGGCTAGTGTCTGTGTAAATATGGCGAGTGCAAGTTTCTGGGTGAATTCCCTGCATGTCAGTGTAATCCCAAGCAAATTCCTTTTGGTATTTGGTCAACAAGTCAAGCAATTTCTGTTCTTGAGATATTTCTAGAAATGCCCCAATGTTCAGTGTTTTTCCTGGGCTAATTTCTACAATCTTGCTTTATGTGTTTGTGATGGAGTTGATTGGAAAGATATATTCAAATAATGTTTTTAGAGAATACATGGTACAAGTTTCCTGAAAGCTTTGTGTCAATATTTGATCTACAACAGTATATTGTTCATTTCTCAACTCCTCTGAAACATCAAGTTGAGAGATAAACATTTCCACTAAGTCTTCATTATTGTTCTCCCTAAAATCATACATTTGATTGATGCTTAAAACAGAGTATATTTCTTCCCTATCATTGTATTTATCATCAAGCCATAGGTTTTTTGTTACTGCTAGAGCTTGGGCTGATGGGTACAAGGTAAGTTGCTTTCTGTCCATGCCTCTAGAAATAATCATGTTACCTGATCTACACCGAATGAATGCATCAGCAGTTGCCAACCATGATTTGCCAAGTATGAGTGGGTGTCCTCCTAAGTTTGATTTTGGCTGGAGTACTAAGAAATCAACTAGATACTCCCAAGATTCCAATGAAATAATTATATCTTCCAGTATCCCTTCAGGTATGACTTTTGAGTGATCTGCTAATTCCCAAAACAATCGGTGTTGACTGTAAATTTGTTAGCTGCAAAATTTTCATTGTGTCCAATGTCATAACATTTATTGCAGCTCCTAAGTCAATTAGAGTGTTTGGAATTGAAATGTTGTTGATAATTGTTGTGACTCTAGGTATGCTTGGGTCACATATTTTTCCATGGAAATGACATTTGACATTAAGCCAGCTAAATTTCCAATAACATGTATTGTTTGTGAATCAAATCTTTTCTTTGCAGGATTTTTGAGACAGAGTTATTTAATGGCTTTGGTATAAATTGGAATATCCTTGATTGCCTGGATTAATGGAATTTTGACATACACATTTCTCAATTCATCAAGAACATCAAATTGTGGCAATGGTATGGGTAATTTTGGTTCAAGTAACCACTCTGGAAATGGAGGTGACTGTACAGTTTTGATTTGTTGACCCTATTCTGGATTGTTTTGTTTGCTATGTGTTGGGTGATTTTGTTTGTTGTGTGTTGGATCATTTTGTTCATCAATTTGACTCTCGTTTTGTGACTGTGTTCGAATAGGTGGAGGTTCCATTTGTAGAATTTGACCTGACCTTAGTTCAATGTTTTGCAGTGGCAGAATTGGGGACGATGGTCCCTCATCCATGTTGTAAGCTAGTCTATCTATTCGGTTGTTTGGGTTAGATATGGGTTGAGTTGGTAATTGTGTGGGTTTAGGAGGTTGATTGGATGGTAATTGTAGCTGTGGTGAATTTATTTGTGGAGGAACAGGTAAGGTTTGATGAGGATTTTGTTGTTGATAAGAAACTGGTTGTTGAGGGTATTGTTGTGGATATGGCTAAGAATATTGTTGTTGATAGTGTTGAGGATATGGCTAAGGAAATGGTTATTGATATTGCTGAGGTGGTTGTTGAGAAAATTGTTGAGGATAGAAATATCCTCTCCATCCCTATTGTGGATAAGTTTGTTGTTGTTGATTAAACCAATTTTGCCAAGGCATAGGAACATTCCAAGAATTTTGAACAGGCATGTTATAATTTGTTGGATTTGGATTTTGAAACATACCTAGAGGTCTTGGCTGTCATGGCCTTCGAGCTCCCATGAAATATATGTTCTCCATCTCTACATTGGCTTCCAAATTATATTTATGCAAAACTTTCATCTTTGTCCAATCCTTAGTGTCATGATTTTCTGTACAAAACCCACAAATCTGTACATTATCTAAAGGACATTCTTTCAAGGCATGTTTTCGTCTGCATTTGGGACAGAATATAGATAACTCTTGTTCTTGTTCATCTTGTCTTTTCTTTGCTTTCAGAGTGTCTATTTGATTCCCCAAAGTGCTTAAAAGGTCTATTTTAAAATCTTCAAATAGATTGCCTAGTTCAACTCTGGTAATATTTCCTATGGCAGATTTAGTGATTCTAGATGTCGTAGTTCTTCTTCCATTTCTTGCTCTACTTCTGGAGTACTTCTGACACAAGTCGACAATCTCTTTTAAAGGTATATTATAAATGTCCCCTTTACCCATGAGATTGAGGTCCTCTAGATATTCATCCTGGATGCCCTTAAGAAATATTGTTCGAATAAGATCAGCAGACATGGTTCTATGTTTTGATTTTTGCAGATTATATGAAAATCTTTCCAAGTATTCTTCTAAGGTCTCATCTTCTTGTTGATTCATTCTAAAGATTTCATCTTTAGAGTCTTTTGATTGACATTAAGGTTGATACTTTTTCAAAAATATTTTTCTCATGTTATCCCAATCAGTGACTGTGTGTTCACCTAATCCCATGAACCACCTAAGTGATGCTGCTTTTAATGTGACAGGAAAAAGTCGAAGTCTGTGTGCATCATCGGTATATCCATAGGTTCAACATACTATATCAAATTCAAACAAAAATGAATCAGGGTATTCAAATGCCATACCATAAAAGTTTGGTAATACAGATGGTGGGATATTTTTCATTTTAATTTCCTCATCCATGTACTCTCCTCTATCTTGAATTAGAAATTTAAATGTTGATTCCTCTTCTTCTAGTGGGTTTTGATTCCCTCCAAACAGAGTATCATTTCCTTGTTTTTCTTCATGCTCTCTTTGTCTTCTCCTTCCACTTGTCTCTCATACTCTCTAGGCTGTTCTGTAGTAGGTCCTCTGGATCTTCCGTCTTCAGCCATTGTGATATGTGACTTGCCTAGGGTTTCTATCTCTTCTTCCTATTTTGATTATTGAGGAACAATTTGTTCAAGGATAGGCTGTTGGATTCTTGTACTACTCTCTTTTTGTTTCCATATTGTAGAAGTCTCAGGTATATATCTTTTCTTTGCCTCATGAGCTAGTAGGATTTGTCTTTCAACGAGAGTAAGTCTCTGGCCTGATCTTTGTTTTTCCTCAAGTTTTTCCACAATAACTTTTCCAGTTGGTGTTGTGTACTCAATCCTTTCTAAAGTTTCTTCTCCCAATGGAGGGTTAGTTGTTTGGTGGGGGTTTTTATGAATCTTCCTTTTTCATCCCTATATCCAGACATAAAGAATCATGGCTTAAAGAATTAAAACTAAATATGTGTTTTTGTTGTTTTGTTTTGTTTTTTGTTTTTTGTTTTTTGTTTTTGTTTTTTGTTTTTTGTTTTTTGTTTTTTGTTTTTTGTTTTTTGTTTTTGTTTTTTTGTTTTTGTTTTTTGTTTTTTTGTTTTTTTTTTTGTTTGTTTGTTTTTTTTTTTTCCTTCTAAATCTTCCTAGTTTGCACCTCCTTGGCAACGGCGCCAAAATGTTGAGCTTTACTTGGTAAGGTAAGTTAAGCTTTAATTCCTTTTGTCAACCCGAGTAGGTACACTTAGAGGCACTTATCTAATGTATATAGATCTAGAAAGATCTAGTGTTCTAATGATAGCCTAGTGAAGTGAAATTAACAATGCTCTCTTACAAGAGGTGTCTCCTTGTCTTTTTCAAACACTTAAGCATTGATTTAGATGAAAACAAATCTGATTGCCTATTTAACAAAACAAAGTATTAATTACTTGTTGAAGATTCTACCATTCCCTTACAAGAACTTTACTCTATAGAATCCCTTCCAATCCTAAGTCATAACAATTCAAAACAATTTCTAAATCTCAACTAGTCAAGGCAATGAATGAGATAAGTAACTTTGGAAATCAATAATAGTTGATCCTCTTACAAGGTTCATTCATCTAACTATAGATTGAATTCTGCAATTACAAATCTTAATCAATAGAAATCAAACTATGAACTAACTCTAAAATTGAAATCATAAAATAGCAAACATATTTGTCAACTTCAAGATGAATATTGGTTGAGACTTCTTACAAAGCTCTTTCACAACAAATACAAATCTCTTCAATTAACAATTTTTTTTTAATTGCATGAACTTGCAACACATGAATTAGATTACAAATTCTAAATATCAAATCTATCTATGCAATTTATAAAGAAAACTTAAGGAGTGTACCAGCTCCGTAGTGGGGGTCCTTCCACCCTTTACAAACATATTGTAGGCTAACTCAAATGAAGAAAATTATTGGATCTGAAAGCATAAGATGAACTCAATACTGTAGCTTTGTATTTAAATCTAAGAATCAAAATACATAAACTGTGTTTCCAAGTTTTTCATATATCAAAACTAATAATCTACATGGTTCTCCCTTTGAGTTATTTATCATAATTCTCCATAACAAAAAGAAGCTATTTGTACTCCTTATTATCCTAATAAGATCCTATCAATTACATCAAAGAAGGTTGAATTGGATCAGATCCTCCATTTAAGCAAAAATCTCAAAAATAGAAATTCTGATCACAAAATCTGGAATTTCTGCTAAAGTAACTGGGTTTGACCAGCATTGACCGGCCACTTATATTCTTCAAATCCAGAAGTGGATAGATAATCCACCATCTTTGTACATTTAGGTTCATGCCCACAATCTTTGAATTTGGCATCCTATTATGCAACATGTCAAACCATGGAGCGATTACAGGAAGTTACAACTTCTTGTAATTTTCTGGAAAATTTCAATTTTAACACAACAATTTCAAAAATTAATTTCAAGATAAAAATAATGACAATGACATTATACCATTTAGTTTCTAAGGGTTATGGAGAAAATATAAAGGTTAAATGGTAAGAAATTATGAGCAAAAGAGGATTTATAATTGAAATGGTTAGTCATAAATTGATACCAACAGTTATTTTCCTCCAACACGAATCTTTTTTTTATAAGCTTGGTGGGGCTACATCTTCATCATGTCCAATATATCATCTCGATCGGGGCAGGGAATAGAACCGGTGACTTCACATCAAGGAGTGGCTTAACAGAGCACCTGATCACCATCTATCTAAGACCCTAGGGACCCTCCTCCACGATTCTTGGAAACAAGAGGGTTGTTTGAATTACTTCCGCTAGTGAAGCTTCTCTTGGGGCCTTAAACTAGTTTTCAAAATGGGAGCACCCCGTCACAGCCAATCCTCTGAAGTTTGAAACCTCCCCCCTCCCCTCTGCATATTTTAGACTCCAAATGGTGTTCAAAAGCTTTCTCCACTTTACATTTTCTTGGAAAAACTTCATGTTTTTGTCATCATTTTCCAACCAAATAGCTTTGCATTTGAGCCACCATTTGTCTTCCTTAGCTTGTAAAATGTCCCTTCTTCTCTTTTATAGTCTCATAATTTCCTCCATCCTCGTGTGAGAGCCAAAGCCTTCATCATCCCTGAGAGCTTGCCTACAAAGACTTTCCTCAATGTCCCTCAACTTTGCTGCTTCTACTTCCTTCTTTTTTTATCCCACTCCTTCACCTACTCCTTTACCCATAGCAGATTTTCTTCAAAGTGTCGAGTTGTCAATGCCCCTTGACTTGGTACAAATGGTATCCAATGTGATCAAACCAGCTCAATGAAAGACTCCTCTTTCAACCAGGAGGAATAAAATTTGAAACGGCATGGGGGTTATCCCATACCACCACTGAGTTCCTGTAACACCCTCCTCCCATATCTACCCAAGTAACTGGCCAATCGGGGTAAACCTGTGATGAGAAGTTGCTATCATATGATTCAACCTCCTAGATATCCTTAAGGAAGTGGAATTTATGGAAATCCATCAGACATACCTTCTGTTACACAAAAAAATGTCACCATGACTTTCTGTAATCAATATGAGTCTATCACCACTCATACATACCTCCTTTGCAAGTCTCAAACCTCAGATCTGCATATCAAGCTTTGAAAATGAGAGAAAGTCCTTAAAAATCTCTAAAACTCTGGTTTCACACTTTCTCTTAGCATTACCTGCGGTGCCGCACCCACTGGTCATGTCCCTTGCGCACCTGACCGCTCTGTATTTGCATGTATGGGTGCGAACCCCTGTAAAAGTTAAAAAGGCGCAAGTTTATTCTTAAAAACTCACTTTGAGTCAATTCTGGAAGCTTCTAGAGGGAATCTTGCGCTGGCAAGTTCGCTCCTTGAGGGTGCATGCATGCCATTCCTTAAGGAGCTTAACCCTTGATGTGAGGAGCTCATCCCTTTGAAGAATGCTTTATCCCTTCAATGGTTGACCTGTAACTTCCTTCCCTTGCACTATTAAAATGAAGCTTTGGGCTGGTTACTTGGGAGGTTGAAAGCTGAATATTTTTTAAGGGTATATGCTGTTGAACTTAGTATTCCTTAATTGAGCTTTTGAGAGAAGGATCACATACCTTTTGATCTCATTTGGGAGAGAGTGAGGCTTGTCAAATGTAGAGGAGATTCCTGCCTGGACCTCTGGGAAGAGCTTGTACAACATCAAGGCACCAAGGTTGTAAAGTTCTTCTTTCTCAAAGTTAATACAATCAAGTTTATTTTTCTCAATAGGCTGTGTTTAATCGTTTATTTCATAGACTCCTTGATCACTATGATGAACATGATTTATTATATTAGCTATGCAGGTGTTCTTTGATGTGTGATTGTTTGTGTTTGCAGGTTATTACAAGGAAACTCTTTGAAGCTGTTGGAGCAAGGCTGCCACAAACTAGCGTTGGACTTAAGGTAGGGTCTAAAACACCTCTTAGTTCTTATTAATGAATCGAAATATGTTTAGAGAAAAGTAGATTTGCTTGTCCTACTTGTTGCTAGATATCAATTGATACTAGGGAGATCGATCTTGTCTGCAAGAACGATTTATCCGCTTAACAAATTGGCGAATCCACTGGGGAAGGGATTTGATTGTTTAATTTTCCTTTATCTTTGATTCGAGAAACTTGATTTTTGTTTCTGATTTTTACTTGATGTATGTGGAATTGGGTAGGTTTTAAATCCTGGTTTAATTTTTTATTTTTTAGAAATTTTTACGAGGACCACACGTTCTATTTGAGTTACAATGCGGACTTGTCCGCACTGTTACTTTACTGCACAGAGTGGTACCGCCCCTGATTTCACTGGGGGCTTGCGAACCCTGTCAAAATTTTTAAATCTTGAAATATTTTCATCCAGATTAGTTTAGGTTCTTTTTGTTACTTTTATCCTCTGCCCAGATCTGCATATATCTTGTAAACAGTCTCTCACAAGTAAGTTCCATTAGTGTTGTGTTTTGGATGAATTTCTAGAGGGTTTTGCATGCTTGGTTTGGTCTTCACTCAGTCTTTTGAAGTGACTTGAAGCTTAGAAGTCTAAGAGACCTTAGATCACCCTGGAATCTTTTGTCTTCTTGATAAGTATGGCTGGTTTGTGAGATCTTCCTTTGGTGAGAAATCGATTTTGTTTCTCTTTGCAAAACTTTGAATGAACTTGATCACAAGTTGTGAATTTCATTTTTTATAAAAAACATAGATGGGTGTTTTTGGTTGATTTGTCTTGCTGAACGAATTAATCCTTAGTTTGTTGAATAACTAAGTAAAAACATCTTCAAAAACATTTGAAGCTTTTATTTCAATTACTTTTTAGAAGTTAGATCTCAAAATCAGATTTTTCATAGTTTTGAGTGTGTTTTCTAGAAATTCTAGTTTCTCTGTTGAAAAATTTGTTTTCTTTAGTTTTGAATGTTGAAACGAAAAGGGTTTTATTTCGTGAGCATAATTAGTAGCTTCGTTTGAGCGTATTGAAAAAGACAAAAAGTTTTCTTTTCGTTTATATGTTGAAGGAAAGTTTTGTTTTTCAAGAAATTGCATTCTAAACTCTTCCTTTAGCTAGAGATTCATTGAAAAAGAAAAAGAATTGATCATCTTAGCTGCATTTTTTAGCGTTTTGGAGTCGAGTCTTCACACCACAAAGTTTCATCTCCATACCTTTTGACTTAAGAAACAACCAATAAATTAACGCTTAATTAAAATTCATCTAGCAATATTTTTATTTCTAGGGCTCTTATTCACCAACATAGCTTAGGCTAGTATCTTGGAGTAGGGAGTAATTAACTCTCAAAGATAGTTTAAACAAACAAGTAGTCAATTTTGCGGTAGGAAAAAATTCCAATTGTTACATGTATGCTCTGGGAAGCTGCTCTTAAAGGAGAAGCACGAGATCGTGTTCGAACCAGTGTGGTAATCAATCCTTCCTCATTGGGAACGACGCAGATATTCATGTATTACAAATGGTAAACCTCGGATTGACCATTGTCGAGGAGCCTGGTGTCACTTGTTGGTAAACCTTGGTTTATGTCGAGGAGCCTTCAAGGGGATTGAGCTTGTTACTCTACCCTTGTGTGCGTATCATATCGTAGACTGTTCCCCCAGGTATATTTGTTTCTGTTGGTAATCTTAGTGGCCATATTCTCTAGGATTCTTCCTAAGTTGACGGTGGCGGGAAGATCCCACTGTACCTGGAGCCGACATCGGCTAGACTCACTTGGATTTTCTGGGGGGTTCTCTTCACTCGAGACGGTTTTGTGGAGAAACTTGTTCCAGTCTGTTTCATTAAGCAGGTTGTCAGGGTAACTGTTCCAACCGCCATTCTGTATTGAATTCTACGAGGTTGGATTTCATCACCAACTAGTGTTTTCGATATGGAAAAATATTGTTTGTGTGTGGTTTGAAATCTTCGATTGTTAGGTGTGTGATTCAATTGTTTGGTTCTTTAGAGACTATAGGTGGTTTTCTTGAGATTTTATTTGTTTTCGTGTGAAGTAATTAATTATTTAATCATGGCTGAATTACCGAGACAATCCCGTAGACTTCGGGGGCAGCCTCCCGAATATACACCAAGTCAGATTGAAGGGCTAAGAGCTCTTGTCACACCTAGTGAAAGTAGAGTTGGGTCACTAGAGGCCGGAGAATCATCTTTAGTTATTCACTCTGATTATCAAGTTCCAGCAATAGAGTATATTTCTGAACCAATTTCAGTTTCTGAAGTTACTGGTAGTATTTCACCTACTAGTGAATTAATTGAGGAACCTGAAATTTCTGAACCCTGAAACTGAACCTGCTGCTACTCCATCCTCAGGATTTGCTTCTCCAGTTTCTAGTGGTCCTAGTTCACCCAGGGTAGGAAGTGTCATTACCCATAATCTTCCGTCTGGACTCATTTCTATTGAAGAACTTGTTACTCCGGACGAGGATATAATTCCCCTTGAAAATCAACTGACTATAGAACTTAGGGAGCGTGAATCTATCTTTTATAGTCATTTTCGAAGTGACGCTTGGTACGTATCTTTGATGAAATTTTTAGAAAATCTGGGTCTCGCTGCTTCACCACCTCGTATTCCTTTTCATCCAACGCCCAGAGGTTATTATCCTCCTTCGAATATTTCAAACCGGTCATCCATGTTTTGCCAAAATCCGGAAACTTTTTTATATGGCGATCCTTCTGTTTCGTCTGGATATCAGTTAGTTTCTGGTTCTTTCTTAGGAGCATCTCCTCAACCCATCGAACATGGGGTATCCACTGGTCATAACGGAACTCCACGGTTGAGTGTCGAAGAAATTCTTATGATGTCTGACATTATTCCAAATCCGCACCCTCAAGGTAGTCAGATTTCGCCTAGGGGGCAACCTCAAGGTAATCCGTTTCTGCCTGGGGGGCAACCTTAGGTCAATCAAATACCGCCTGGGGGGCAACCTCAAGGTATTCAAATCCCACCTCGGGGGCAACCTCAAGGTTAGTACATACCTCAGGGACAGTACATGCCTCAAGGTCAACCCCAGACTCAATATATGCCTCAAGGTCAACCTCAGACTTAGTATATGCCTCAAGGTCAACCCCAGTATCAATATACACCTCAAGGTCAGCCCCAGTTTCAATACGTGCCTCAAGGTTATCAACCTCAAGGTCAGTATCAATCTCAAGGCTTCCAACCACCTTCTGGTCAACCATTTGTTCATGGAACTGGAAATGTACCTTTCAATTATCAGTCCTACACCCAACCTAGTTACGGTCCTCAATATGCTCAACCTGTTATGTGTCCTTACCCTGGAATGAATATGGTGTGGGATCCATCTCAAACTCAACAGATTTTGCAACCCAATGTGCAGTTTTCATTTCAAACTGGACAACCTATGGTTTCTGGTTCAACCCAGCAACCCATCCACCTACTATTTAAACCTCTGCACCTAGTGTAGCTCATCAGTCTGGGCCTAGTTTGCCTCGAACTCCACCTCAATCGACTGCTGCAACTACTGCAGCTTCTGTTCAATCTACCCCACCTACTTCTGGAGTATCGACAACTCCATTTCTATTGTTCCTGTATCAACTCCTCAGACCTCTTTACCCCAGTCTGGACCTACAATTCAGACTTCGGTTCAGATGCCTGTAGGACAACCTAGTCCAAGTATGATTGTCACAAGTCAACCTCAATTTACTTATCAACCGTACCAGGGATAGTATCAATACGGTCTTATTGTGCAAAGCCAAGTTTATCAGTATCAACCGTACCCTGAGTATACATATCCTCAATCTCAACAACCCCAGTTTGGTCCGGTTAATCCTGGTTTTCCGGGAGGATATAATATTCCAAATGCAAATCCAAGTCTAGGTTATCCTGGGTAGTCTCCTCCTAGAGCTGGTCTTGTGTCCCAATGTTTTCGAGACCCTAACCGTCAGTTACCGTTCATCGCAACTTTGGATTTACTGACTTGTCGCGCCTTATGAAAAATCCAATTTATTATCTTCCATATTGACCGCCAATGCCCAATAAGTTTCCCATTGATATTCCGAAGTATGAGGGTAAACCTGGAGAGGATCCGTTGAATTATGTGATGAATTATCACCTCTGGTGTGCATCAAATTCCATTATAGATGATTCAATTCACTTACAGCTTTTTCAACGCACTCTAATTGGTCTCACGGCTAAGTGGTACATTGAGTTGCCACGAAGCTCTTTTTATAATTTTAGTCAGTTAGCTACTTCATTCTTAACTCATTTTCAGTTTCCTGTCAGATATGACAATGGCACGAAATTATTAACTTCATTAAAACAGTTAACATCTACATATATTTCCAACCATATTCATGAATGGCGACGTCGACGATGTTTAGTGAAAGTTTATATCCCAGATCAAATTTTGGCAGAATGGTTTGTTAAATCCTTATTACCAAAAATCACTGAGGATGTAGCTTGTTATCACTTAAAACCACAGTTCACCTATGTCCAAAGATCCATATAAAAAAATTTTGATTCAAGTCAATAGGTTTTTAGGTGTGTTACTTTAAGATTAGTTTTCCAAAGGTATTGACATGAGTCCTTGTTAAAAAACCGTTAGATACCCTCTCTCATGATAGTTAAAGCATGTCGTGTCTTGATTACATCATTCTGACTTTGCACAGTTTCGTAGCGTAATATGATTGGCCAGTTTAGCTGCGCAATCATTTTCCACCTTTCCGCAGCATATCATTGAGCAGCCATTTCGTAGCGCGGTATGTCATTTCATGATTGCCTGCGCTACGAAATCGGGGATTCGGGTATTTTCTGCAGCATATTTCCTTGAAATGTCAAATCTCGGGAGGTGAGTCATCAAAAACTGTCCATATGTGTCAGTCGACATCCTCTCTAGATCATGATAGGATTCATCCCGCCATCAGAGATAGGATCACACACATGTCAATTATGTTAATCAATCTTATGAGGCATGGTGGTGCAATTATGTTTATTCATGACTGCATTAACGTGCCTATTCTATGGTGAGTGTTTGAAAAAACAAAAGGAAGCCGCCCGAATTCTCATTCAAAAGAGACTACTGCAAGCGAGCCTGCATTCTGAAACCGAAGATGTTGAGTAAATTGGAATTGCTAATTGAGTTCTCTGTGCAAGAATTTTCTGAGCAAGATGGAAAAACGAGAGCATAGGTCCGGGAGATGTCTGAGGACTGAACCAGAGGGACTTGATCTCACGCTTAAAGATGAAGGTGTTGCTCGAGCTTTCAAACAGGCGGGTTGCTGGAGGTTCTGTGAAAAAATGAAGGGCAGACACAGAGAGGTAACCAAAGCTTTTGCTCTAAACTTTAGCGGCTTGAATTCT
>APFE031032721.1:0-16557 GCA_000404065.3 Pinus taeda | reverse complement strand
AAATAGGGAAATGAATACGAAAAAGAGGTTGGGAGGATGTGTAAAGAAGTGTAGGTTTTAAGCTCAACAAGAAGCAAGAGAAGAAGTGATGCAGAGCCTATGACATCAATTCGAGCTAGGAGGAGGGTCAGGTAGAGGTAGAGAAGGGAAGATCAAAGCTACACAGTACCCCATCATCTGTCTCAACCAGGAAGGATCAACACTATGGCCAGGAGGAACAGATTCTGCCATTGTGGAGATTGCACGGAGCTTGAAAGGCTCAATTTCTTCAGTTATTGGGGCTTGGGGAGCTGTGCGCACATTTTGATTGAGAAGTTGGTGGGGTGTTGTTTCTGTCGGTGTAGAACAATACCTAAGGGGAAGAACCAAGGTAGAGGGAGTTGCTAACTTGATGGATTTCTAGCCAAGAAATCCAGATCTGAGTTGCAGTTGCAAGGAGGATTGGAGAGGAACGGTTCGACATTTGGTGAGAGGATTTCTAGCTGGGAAATGAGGACTTAGAGGGAGATTCCTAGAAGGGGAGTCGAAACTCAGAGGGATTCTATAAGAGGAGATGAAATGGTAGTGAGCGGGCTGAGGGATTAGGACAGGCTGGATGGGGCTGCCAACTTTGTCATCTAGAAGGTCATGATCATGCAAGTCCTGGATTGACATCACATTAAGGACTTTGCATTGAGAACTATGGTTATCCTAGTCAAACTAGATGAGAATGAGAAGTATGAGGATGAAATGGTGAGGGAAAAGTGCATGATCGTAGACGGGGTCAAGGATAATGCCATACCACATATTGCTAGAAAAAACACAACAAAGGAGATGTGGGATACGTTGATGATCTCGTATCACGAAACTGCCTTGTAGTAGAAGATGCTTTTGGATAATCAGTTGTGGTCATATCAGATGTAGAAGTGAGAGACGATTGATTTGTTCTTCCTAAGATTGCATGAGATTCTTGCCCAACTGACTTCCATAGGGTCTACACTAGATCTGGAGTTCATGCTGAGGACCGCCTTGATTGCAGTCTCTAAGGAGTGGGAGACATTTATACAAAGTATTTTGGGTAGTGCTACTCTTCTAGGTTGGGAGGAGATGTGGGAAGCTCTTCATCATGAAGAGATCAAGAGGTTGACCAAGGCAGGGAGAAGTGGTAAGGGAAGTTGAATAAAGAAAGAGGAGGAGGAGAATGTAGCTATAGCATCTCTGGGACATCAAGGGATGAGGAAGAAGAAGGACATCTCCAAGGTGAAGTGCTTCCATTGTGGTGAGTTGGGACATTATGCATCCCAGTTTCCAAGGAAGAAAAACAAGGGGGAGGCTTCCGACTCCAAGGCATCTCCAATTAAGGCAGAGAAAGAGGTCAAGACTGATGACAACAGTGCCATGAGTGTTCATGCACCTCTAGAGAAGAGGTTGGGAGACATCAAGTTGTAGTGAGGAGGACTACATACTAAGTGTAGGATCCTCGAGGTGCCCAAACTCTTGTATCATATCTAGATATGGGAGCGCTTAATGATAGTAGTAGAATGATAGATGTTGGGTGGAGCAAAGTGTAGCAGAGCAGTAAGGCATTGATTGGGTGCAGAAATCTGAGGTAGCGCAGTGGAGTGTGCAACAATGCGAAAGGAACAAAATTGTATGCAATAGCATAGTAACAGCAAAGGGAGCACAATATAGTAGCACAGGCAGTTTCAGTTTCACATGGCTTCCAGACTCTCTGGGATGTCAGTATTTGGGAGAAGTCAGTTACCTACTTCTTGGTAACTGGGTTGCAGTGCAACAGTTAGTAGCGGTAGTGATAGAGACAACATTGGCATCATATTGAGAGGGAGCTACAATACAGATGTAGCGGTGGCAGTGGCAGTGTCATGTGCAAAAGTACAGGAAGCATCAGTGCAGATGACATGAGGCAGCAGGCCAAGCATCAACACACGTACCTTTGTGGAGGATCAATGTGATGGTTCCATGGTGAAACATTACTAGAGCACATTCCTCACTAAGAGGGAGTGTTGATTTGTGGTAGAATCAGATGTGATCTAGCCATCAAAATTGGTGGAGAGGCTAAGGCACATAAGATATCGAAGACCAAGAAATTTTTTGGGGAAATTCCACCGAGTTGGAGAGATATTAAAATAATTAATATTTTTAATGGGGTTCCTAAGTCTAAACTTAGGAAAAGTAAAATATTAATGGGTATTAATACAAAGCCAGGCAAGAATTTTCTAAATGACATGAATCAAGCCAAATATAATCTTAGTTGTTGATTAGGGGCTTAATCTCGGTTGTTGAAGACTCAGTAGGAAAAGTATAAGAGGAGACTTGAGGGTTAGTTGGAGATACAAAAAACTGATCAATGAGTTCGATTTTCTAGAGCGGGGTTTTGCTGAGAGAATCGAGCTAGTGATCTATTGCAGCGAGGTTCAATTCTATAGAAGGCCGAGAATACATAGAAGACATGTAGAGATAGTACCAGAAAGACAACGTAGAGCATCGAAAGGCTGATGCAGAGGCAACTAGGATCTATCTAGACGCTGAACAGGCCAACATGGGTGACACAGAGGGTCTAAGAGCTGATGCAGAGAGCCAAAGGGTTGATGAAGAGGCTTCAGTAGTTGTAGAGGCTAGCAGAGCTGATGCATGCCCAAGAGGGAGAGTTGGGTGATTTTTGTCGAGGAAACTGAGTGCTAGTGAGTTGAGAGGTTGTTGGAGTCCCTATGAGAGTGATGGAGAGCAATGGAAGTTATCATAGATGTTCTAGGATCATTCATGAGGTGATTGATCAGCCGGAATATCTGTCTCCAAGGAGACGTACTACTGCCAAGGGAATTATGTGTTAGGTGAGCCATTTCTGGAACCATAGTTGTATTCATAAATACCCTAATAATAAAACCCTCATATCTGGTACATTGGTTTTCCCGCATTGGGTTTTTCCATGGACAATTGTTCAAAAGTAACAGTGTCCCTTGTGTGTTTGTCTTAGTTATTTCTGTGGTTATATGTATGTGAGTTAAGGCTACATTTGTGTTTATTTCGGTATTTATATTTATAAATAACTTCTAAGAGAAATTAAACCAGATAATGTAGTAGGGATTTCTATCATGTCAGACTTAGAAATCTCAACAAATATCTCCATATCATATTGGGATTTGGCGCATATTTTTGTCTTTTAACAATGTCAATACTCTTGAAGTCCAAAAGGGTCTTAGCCCTTGGGAGATGGCCTATTGGACCTCTATGACCAAGAGTGATCATTGGGGCTACCTTGTTCTTGCCCTTCTTAGCCTTTCTCGCTTACTTTACCTCCTCAAGCTTTTGCCTTCTAAACCGTCTTGGCTTGCCTTCCTTGCACTTGGATTACATGCTCAACCAACCTATTTGGCCTTCTATTACGTGATCGACATATGCTTGAACTACTTTCTTAGCCAACCTATCCGACCATTGTGTTTGAGTCTATTGTTCTGCTTGATCCTTTGTCACCTCTTCAATTTAATTCGTTGTTCTTCCTTCGACATTAGTGAAGCTACTACAATTGACATCAATAACAACATGTGTGCAACAATGGTTCATGACTTTCACATCAATGACAAAATGTGTGTAGCAATACTTCGTGACTTTGACATCAATGAAAACACAAATTGTTCAATAGTCTACCTTGTTTTGCTAGTAGTTTGTTGCCAAAATTTAAAGAGTAGTCACTTTGTAATATTTTTAAAGCTATCATAGGAAACACACTATTCATTCACAACTAACTTTGTTATGGGAGATGAAAGCATGCAAGAGTAAATTTTGGATTCTTTAATGTGTACTCTATTAAGTTGTTTGGTGGGAGATGCATATTTCAACTTAATTTTCCATTTCTAAAGACTACCACAATATCATATTGCATTCTCATGTCATTGAAACTTGAAAGATTATTACTACGAGGTCTTTACAAAGGTCATATTGTTGTTTAAGGTTTGTAGTTTTAGGTTTTAACGTGTTCAAATTATGAATCTAAAATATGTGCATGCAAGAAGGAGGCCTACAATCTTGTATGATGTCTCGGAAAACATACTTCTCTTAGGGATATAAACAAAGAATATGTTTTGTTAGGTTTCTGCAAGTGAGGATTTCTCTTAAGCGAGTTGTATTATATAGCGAAAGACATACAACTCGAATAAACATTTAGAAGGTCCAGTGACCATGTATGGTAACTTATTTTGGTAAATTTAGTTCTAGCATTCGCCTTCTGAGCAATAGGGTGTTTTTTTTTGTTAGTGACTCTAAGTTAAAATTGCTTTATTCTAATTGATTTTTTTCGAAATTTTCCAATAGAGTTTTTGCAACTACAATTTAAGTTTAGTTTTTTAGAATTTCTGATGTTGATTTTTTTTTTCCAAGTTAAGACAATCTATTAATATGCACAAAAAATTATAGAGAGGAAAAAGCGTCAACCAAGTTTACAATAGTGTTTCAGCAAAAATCTCGACTGCCCCAACATTGGGGAAACCAGTCCACAGAAAGAAAAAAACCAAAAATGGTGTCAGTTCTTAAGACCAGAAACCACAAAAGAAATAATGAGGTTTTGCCATGAGATAATGTCTAGATAGGAGACCAGATTCCAATAGATGCTAACAAAAACAAAAAGACGAGACATAAGACACTTGGCAGCCACGTCCATAAACATGGTAGCCACGTCCGAACCCCTAGCAACCACGTCCATACCCCTGGCTGCCATGTCTAGACACGTGGAAGCCACGTTGACCTAATTTAAATCATTCGAGATGGGTTCCTCAACAATTGGGCATGGTCAATTATCTGCCTCGTCCCTCGACATGCTGTCATGTGGCTCATCCATCAGATGGGCATTCCCAAGCCTGGGAGATGCCACCTGCGAAGCTAACCCATCATGACTAGTTCCACCTGAGGGGCTCATGGCTATAGAGCTACCCCCTTCACCATGCTGATTGCCACCAAGGTTCTTGCCATGCAGAGTACAAATGCCTTCATTCATCACATTGTTCCCTGTTCTTTGCAATTGTTGTGTCTGGGGGCATCCTCTTGCCGCAATTTGGAATTTTCCACCTCAGAGGCAGTCTGTTCATTGTCTTGAGTGAAGAGGATGGAAATAGTAGCTGTAATAACAGGTCTATTCAGGGTGATACAAAACATGAATTGGGTTGAGTGGGGAGCACGATGAAGGGGCAAAGGAAAATTAACAGAGTGAAGTACATAAATCACCATGAATTGCACCTGAAGACCGAGCATGACCCCGCCCACTTCTTTCACTAGGATATTTACCCACCCGATGTCTTTGGGGATGATACAGTTTAGGGGAAGGAGAGGAGAAAATAGGCTCAGGGTGCGGCTCAGTCTAAGGGCGAGAACTACCTCCCCGAGTTCCACATCTTTGGCTTCTCATTCGATGTCTCACCATGCTGGTATCTCTGGCTAAGTACTTAGAGGGAGTAGTAAGAGAAGGAACGATGATAGAGGGAGCTCTAATAGAGGGATTGTGAGCAGGAGCAGGGCCAGTCTTAGCAGAGGTTAGATAGCAGGAACTCTAATGGGAATGGTGAAACCCATGTCCAAAATTAACACAGCAAACTAACCATTAGTGACGCCCAGTTACAGTATGAGAGCTGGGTTCATAGGCTTGAGGCGGGCAGTTGCAATGGAGCAGGGGAGATGGAGAAACAATGAACTGAGGTACCTCCATATCTAGACAGTTAGTGGCTTTTTCCTGCTTCAGACCTCCATTAAATGTTGCCTGTAGTGTGTCAAGAGGGCATCTCAGGGTGGTATGGGGAGGGGCGCCACTAGCCAAGTGGCGTGTCCTCTTACCGCTGGTCTTCAATGTATTCATTAATATCAAAGTGTGTCACCCGCATCCAGGTAATTTATTATGTTGATTTATAAAGCTTATATATCTCTATTATATTTTCATCATAATTGAGAGGGAAAATAAGAACTATTTGAAAATGGAACGACTAAGTATTTTATTGTCTTTCCATAGTCAATGAGTAATAATACCCCAACTACTTTGGTAAAACTCTTATGGATGCAACTTGGTGTCAAAAAGATGGAAATGATTTTTATGTTATCTCCACAGTCTATCAATAACAGGAAATAAAATGACATAGCTATTGTATAAGTTTTCAAAAGAATTAGTCATGCCCACTGCTACCACTCTTATGCATGAAGACTTGTATTATTAATTAATAAATTTTTAAGCATGTTGCTTATGGATAATTCGGTTTGGAAGCCGTGGTTTCAACTTTTGACATATATCTCTTCATTGAGGATCAACTTTCGAGGATTTGCTAAATATTAGAGCCATGGTGACACATGTGGTAGATTTATGCCTTCATATTTGAGCGATGGTAAAACATGTGGCATATTTTTGCCTTTGGGAGCCCTCATTGGCAATGTGATGTTGAGAGGCATTGTCACATCATGAACAAATAACTTGGATATTTTGAGTAACACCTTAGTATTTGATGCCAGCTATTCATGGGGAGATTAATGAGTTCAAAAATGTAGTAAAAGAAAAGAAACATTACATGCTTAATATGTCACTTCATATGAATTTTGTAGAAAATGATGCATTTTCTTTTTCATGGATGCCTTTCTAACATTTAAAATATATCCAATACAAACATCTAAGATATGAAATATAGTTTTGGATGTGGTTGTCTTTCTTGAAACTAAAGTAGCATGATTGATCTGAAATGACCATATGTTAAACTGAAGTAGAATTGATCAATGCCAAGAGTGACTTGAATGTTAACTTAAAGTGTTTTAACTATGAGAATCAATTGAAAAGGGATGAATTGAAAACATAATTAAAACATATGAAACATGTAAACATAAGTAATAATAAGAAAAGACATAGCAATACCACACAACAAGATTGATTATGGAGTTCGTCCCTAATGGACTACTTCTCAAGGTCCGGTTTCAAGATGGGCATCCGCTTTATTAGGATTGAATCCAAGGAGGTCATTTACACAACAAATTAACCACACTAATTATGCACGTAGGAACTTCTAGTCACTTTCACAAGAAATATCTTTGAATTAGTTTTCCAACACCTATCTTGGTTCCCAATTCCGACTTCGGATGCCCGTGTTACACTGAAAACAAAAATGCCTATAACCTCTAGAATCTACACACTAAGCTCCCAAACTGCTCTAGTGCCCTTCTTCATGACCAAAAGGTGAATTTATAGTTTTTTTTTTGGTTCATTCGAGCTCTCCATTGCTAAGTTTAGGCATGAATGAACTCGCTCTAACCACTAGGGACACCTTACGCCTAGTCACAAGGTGGTGGCATTACTTTAAACCAAACTGAACAATAAAAACCCAAAACAACACTTTGGATAAGCGCAAAATTGCTGGCGGTTTGCTGACTGGGCTGAAAAAGGTGATGGATACCATGTGAACAACCATGGTCTAACTGCATGTTGCCACCTGACGTATGATCACCAATAGTTTTGGCTACCGGCATGGTCTTCCCACAGCATGTGACAACCTTCGCTGATAGTTCCACTCCCCACGTTGTTAGTGGCTACAGTTAGACTCACTCTGCGGCTAAATTTTTCTCACATGTTACAGTTAACACTGATCCACTGTGGTCTGAACTTCCTCAACTACAACCGTTAACTGCACATTGCTCACATGGTAACGCTTAGTTATAAATCCCCACGTGGTTAGGATATGATACGGTTAACACCGAAGATTAATCCTTGTCTACTCACATGGCCCAATCTCACTGTTGGCTCCCCGCGAGGTTAGGCCAACATTTAGGGGCATTTGTAATGCATTGTAATTCTTTATGTGGTTTTGCAATGGTTTATGTGTTGTAATGTTTATTACATGACTCGAATGGGTTTCTAAACTTAGGGTTAACTCATTTTACTGCATGGATTAGGAATAGGTTAGGGTTTAGGTGTATTAGGATTTAGGATTTAGGCATGAATGAAATCGGTCTAACCACTAGGGAGACCTCAGGAATAGTCACAAGGTGGTGGCATTACTTTAAACCAATATTAACAATAAAAACCCAAAACAACACTTTGGATAAGCGCAAAACTCGTGGTGGTTTGCTAACGAGGTGGAAAAAGGTGATGGACACCATGTGAACAGTCACGTTCTAACTGCAAGTTTCCACCTAGCGGATGATCTCCGACGGTTCCTGCTACTCGCACAATCTTTCTGCAGCATGTGACAACCTTCGCCGACAATTCCTCTTCTCGCGCTCTTAGGAGCTACAGTTAGTTTGATTATGCAAATAAAGTTTGTTCACATGCTATGGTTACCATTGATCCATTGTGGTGTGAACTTCCGCAACTACAACCATTAATTGTGCACTGCTCACATGACAACGATTAGTTATAAAACCCCGTGTGGTGAGGCTCTGAAACGGTTAACCCCGACGGTTAATCCGAGTCCACTCAAATGGCTCGCTGTCATGGCTAGCTCGTCGCGTGGTTAGGCGAGGAGTTAGAGCCATTTTTAATGCATTGTAATGCTTTATGTGGTTTTGCAATGGTTTATGTGTTGTAATGCTTATTACATGACCCGAATGGGTTTTTAAACTTAGGGTTAATGCATTTTATTGCATGGATTAGGTATAGGTTAGGGTTTAGGTGTATTAGGATTTAGGACTTAGGTTTATGTATTACATCACTTTGATTTTCATAATAAAACCCATGCACACCTCTTTGTCACAAAGCAAAATTTGTCAACATAACATGATGACAAAGACATGTAGACAACCAAACCCTAGTGGAATTGATGACAAAAACATGTCCACAATGAAGTAAAAAACCATATCCTTCGAACAGTGTGAAAACCATACCAACCATTGACATCACTGGAATATACTAGACATTGAATGTTGACGAGGATCACTCGCGAAGTTGATAAAGCTAAAGACCTCATTGATCATGATCATTTGAAGACCACTTCAACTTTGAACCACTCAAGACTCCGCTCATGCTCCACTAACAAGATCATGGTGGATCAATGGTAGTCGACACAATTTTCTTCATAAGATTTTTATAACTATTGTATTTTAATTTACAATGTGTTCAATGTTTGTAAAAGGGACATACACCTAAAAATCTACATACATTATTCGATACTATAAGAAATTATTACTCATTACTTGTGAGTTAATTGGGAGATCAACCTCCTCATGGCTCAAACATACCTTGAAGGCTTCTTAGTTGTCTAAGGTTTGTCATATAGTTAGCCATTAAACTCTGTTTTTTTTCTTAATGTAATTTTTTTATCATAATTTGGTTATCCATATTTCTAGATAATTCTAAACAAAATTCAAGTTAAGGCTTGAAAGGGTACCACCAAATATTGGGGCCAAGATCCTAGACTCTAATTGGACATCTATCCTTTCAATGTTATTATGAATGGTCATGTCACTAGAACCTTAAACCACAGTGGACAACATGACAAACCACCATCTCAATCACTCTAACTAAAAATTATTGACAATTTAAAGTCTTATTTTAACACCAAAAAATATTTGTAAGAAAGTACATATTTATTCCCAAACCAATTCATCATAAATAACAATAATAATTTAATTTTAAAATCACATCCCAAATAATAATAATAAATTAATTCTAAATTTAGTACCAAGCCAATTTGAAACCCAATAACATCAAAACAAATCACTGCACTAAACCAACTTGAAACCCAATAAGATCAACCCAGCAAAACACCCCCATAACATAGAACCAGGTCAAATACCAGATTGAAACCGCACGACTGGTGGTGCCCCTCAGCGCACAATACCACACATGGTATATGGTGGTGTCCGGTTACAAAAATATATCCTTCCAACCGACGAGGTGGAAGCAACATATATTATTTTCATGCAGCTTTTACTTGGCCATTACTCAATCTTAGGATTCTCTCACTCACTTTGCAGAAGAGATTTGTACTGTTGTCGTTCTTGATTGGACTGTGGTTGAGTCATTGTGGTGATCTGGATTAACTGCGATTCTGGGGTTTCGTTGTACTACATTAGTGTAATTGTCGTGATCTTGATTGACTGCGATTCTGGGGTTTCGTTGTACTACAGTAGCGATCGCTGGAATGGACCAAAAGACGAGGGTGGAGGTGCAGATAGATGGTGCCTGGACGGAGGCAGTGATTGTCGATGCATATGGTCGTGGGCGAGGGCGTCATTACAAGGTACGTGACGACCGCCACCCTGACAGCGACGCACAGCGATTGACACAAGAAGAAGATGTTCGCTATACCCGAGTCAGACCCATTCCCCCTGAGGCACCCCACAATTACAACTACTCCATCCGAGACGCAGTTGAAGCTTCTGACAAAGGGTGCTGGTGGCAGGGCATCATCACGCAAGCTATGAGCACCAATTCTGAGCTTTTCCTTGTATATTTTCCCCACAATCATATACAGAAAATGTACCATTACTCCAAATTACAGAAAATGTACCATTACTCCAAATTAAGACCTGCTCAAGAATGGCTGAAAGGAAAATGGTACCCGCTACCCTCACAGGTAACATATTTACTGTATTTTTATTATTTTTAGGGCTTTATGTACATTTTTTGTTATTTGGTTATTGCTATAATGGAGAGTGAGTCTATTGTTTATGAGCATTACCAATATAGTTAAGGCATTCCATAAGCTTATGTAGTATGTAGACGTGAATTAAGGGCTTTTTTGAAAAGAATTTTTCTGTCCATAGTAATTAGTATGTATTTTATTATGCATTGAGTACATGTAGTTGCATTTAATTAAGTTTTCAGATAATTTTGAAATCTTTAATGTAAAGGTACCTTTTTTTTCTAGTTGATACAAGCCATGGCATTAATAGATAAGATATGCCATTGACCATTCTTCTTGTAAAGTAAGTCTTATTATTATCCATCTACATAAATACATAGGTAGACATCTAACACAGAGTTAGATGTACTTGCTATATTGCCAATCATTATATATTTAACATATGCATTGTTTCCAACATTGCCAATTAAGGTTGGTTGTGCTGCCCTAAATTATCAGTGTTTTCTATTTCCAGTTGAGATGGGACTCTACAAGATGACAAATATGAGTTGTCCATTATGCTCTATTTTAATCCATCTACACAGATTGGTAGCTAACTAATAAATAGGATTGTTTTTACTTACAACATTGTAGATTGTTGTATGCTTGACATAGGCATTGATCCCAACATGTCCAAGTAGGATTGACTGTAGTTTCTTAAATTATAATTTCTTTGCATAGATCTACTTGTACATTGTCCTTAGATTAGGTTTTTCTTCCAAATCCTCTATACTGATGAACTAGGAACATTTTAGGATGAACTAGGAACATTTTAAACAGGTAGGATTGCTTATACCTATTATATTGCAAATTTTTGTATAAGCATTTCTCATTGCATTCCCAGGGAAGTATTACAAAATTCTGTGGAAAATTTCATTGATAATTTATCTTCGTGAGTTATTTAAATCGTTTATTGAAGTTAGAGATTCTGTGAGTCATTGATTAATGAAATGGCTGATCTATTCTTTTCCTTTTTTTAGCAAACAAACAATATCATATATGAAGGAAAATATCCCATGCCTGCAAATAGTGAGACAACTTCGAAGGCATCATCTCCCTGGGATATGCAAGCTAATGAACAATCTCAAAAGAAGTTTGAAGGAAGGCCCAATAAGAGAAATGACGTGGAACAAAATCAGAAAGGAAATTCACTTTCTCCTCACTCGATAGGTGTTAAACGACTGTATGTTTATGATGATAGAAAGGATGGAAATGATAGAGGCATTAAAGCTACACCAGGTAATGATGTCAAAAGATTTAAAGTTACGGAGTCAACAGAATCTATGGATTAGATCTGCAAATACACCGAGACTCCTGTGGAAAGATGTACAGGGAGTGCAATACTTGGTTCTCCTAGAACTGAGCTTGACAACAAAGCTCAGAGGAATAATCCGTTGAACATGGTGGCAGAGGAAAGACTAGAAACACATGATGAAGAGTTACTGGCATATCATTCTGTGTTAGAGGCCTTTTATGCTCAGTGTCAGTCTCACTTATCCTGGGAACGTCATGATTTCTTGACCAGACTCCGTATTGCATTGCATATTACTACCGATGAGCACGCTGACAAGTTGAAAAGGCTGATTTCTCAGTCCTAATTTCTTATGTTTTTTGCAACTTGTAAAAATGTATTTTATGCAAACCAAAATATTATTCGGGATTTCATCAAAATTTTCACTCTATTGGACAATAAAACTCGATAAAATGATATTGATTTGATCTCCAATGCTCATGCAGGGCACTGCTGTACAGGAATTTATTTCTGGTGCATAATCTCACACATAGTAATTCAAATTTGGCTTTGATCTTATTTGACAAACTGATGCTTACGTAATGTAGCCTCAGCGATGTAACTATGGAAAGATTATCAGGAATTTGGTGAAAATTCTTTCGCTATTGAACCATATTTCAATACCAAAATTGAGGTCAGTTCTATCGAAATGGTCTTCAAAGCTCATGGAGGGCACAAATATACGGAGATTCACATGACTGTTAGTTATTATATAGTATTTTTAAATTTGTGCTTCTCTGTTGTTTTCATGGAAAAGAAAATAAATGAGTGATAAAACATTTCATTTCTTCTAATTTATAGTGAAACTGGATGATTTTGTTACCTTTGTGATATTAAAAAGGTTGAAGACGAAAAACACTTTCTCTTTAATTGTCTAACTTATACTGGGATTAGATCTAATTTTCAATATATTTGTCACACTACTAACCCTCTTGACTAAACTATGTTGATCTTGGAATGTTTCTCTAAATGCTTTTCAAACATGGAAATAAAATCCTAAAGAATTATGATTAATTTCTAACCTTCTTAAGATTGAATAGAACATTTGGGTTTAGTTGATATTAATCATTGTTATCATTCTTTATTAGGTTATAATATTTTGATAATGCATTTGCATGGCAATAATCCCAATGTTAAAAAAATTGGAGCATTCACCAAATCAATTAACCCAAAACTGGTGGAACTAGAAAAATATGGGACCAAAAAACCAGTTGACCAAAAAGTACATAAATATTCATATGCATCCATAAGAATCCAAACCATTATACACAAATATGCAAAGTTTCTCATATATATAGCAAGGGTGCATGTAACCAAAATAGCATTGAGTGCAATATATCTTCGAACCAAAATTACATCAACAAACAGGCTCTATGTAATGTCCCTTCTTAATAAATTTGTTTTAGAAGAGATCAACCATTTTTTCCATTTTAAGCTAACATATTTTTGGGGTATAAACTTAGGGAAAGTGGTTCAAATATTAAAGTTAGTGTAATGTGGGTCCACCTCTCAAGGAACACACACCTATTGGGAGAAAATTCAATTTTCTAAAGGGTGCTCAAAATATTTGGGGCTACCCACAAGGAAAAGTAAGGCATCAATTATAAATAGAAGGCTCCCGACAGAGATTGCCACCTTTTGATAATTTGACATTTAGACATTGTTTCTCAAGTTGTTCATCTCACAAGTGTTGTTTAGCATAGAGTTCTCCAAGGGGAGAACTCGCCCTTCTTTAGGTGGACTTCAAGTGTCACCCTAGGGAGGTAAATTTGTTGCTACATTTGAAGGGAGGCTTGTGGAATTTTGGGAGGACCTCTGAGACATTACCCTTAGCTAATTAGTGCTCCAAGGAGGATGTATTACAACCTTGTTATGCTTAGAAGAACCTCTCACTCCAAACTTATAAATATATGATCTAGCTTATGTTGACAATTGAGGAATTAACTACTTGAAACAGGTGTATGTCTTTGTTTGTTTTTAACTATTTAAGTGTTTTAAATTGATTTGTTTAGGCTGATATTAGACACACATAACATCCATATAATTCAACAAATAAGCATCAACACATAACAACAAATTTAATGTAGGAGTTCACTCGAATATAGTGGGCTACCTCTGGTTGAGCTTTTGTCAATTTGACTTGGCTCTTTGGGATTATGGCTTCAATTCTTTTACAAGTTTAACATTGGTTATTGACTCAACCAATGGGCTTAGAAAACCATCTATATCCCTGCCATGGCTATCATCATTCTGCAAACAGATCTAAGATCCCTTAGACATGATTCCTTCAATGGGTGCACTAAGCTTCCCTGAGCTCCTTGATGGCATAAACTCCTTCAGAATTCTTCAACTATCTCTCAAACATATTCTACTATCTTGAACACATATCAAGCATCAACAATAGACTGTTCATTTGTTCAAAATGAACACTGCATCCCTGATCTAAGCCTTCCTCCACGGATGGCATTCGGTTACCTCAAACATCCCTATAGAATATCAGCCTTTAGAAGTCTTTAGATGCTTATGTAAAACCTTGCAATGGATTTAGAAGGCTCATTATAGTTAGGAATGACTCTTGGTTCGGTGAGAATGGATACTCGTAGCTCCCGCAACTCCCTCCAACCCCTCATGGTCGTGAGCTCCAAAATCTCCCTCGATGAAAATCTCCTTGAAGATGTATTCTTCAACTTCTTTGGACTATTCCATTGGCTTCATAAGGCCTCAATAGCCTAGCTATCCTCTTGGTTCACTCTCTTAGGTCAAAAATCACTTCTCGAGTGCATTTAATGAGTAACTCTTAGTGATACTCCACTAAATCTGGCTAACTGCAGTTAATTGTAACTAATTTGGCATAACTGCACTTTTCTAGCACTGCGCCATGCTTAAACATCGGGGTTGACCTTAACTATTGGCGTTTGGCACACATGTGATCGGTACTACACCTCGTAGTTAGGGATAATGTTCGGTTGGCGATTTGTTGGTAGTCAACACGCAAACTGTGTGTGGTTAATTTCAATCGGTGGACATGTGATTGCTTTTGGCGACTGCTGGTGGTCGTCACCCCCAAACTACAATCCATTAAACCTTAAATAGAACATTTGACTGTATTTTGTTAAGAACCATTGTAGCGGAGTTGGTAGCGTGTGTTGAGGTCTTTTTCAGTGGTCACGGATTCGACCCCCCCCGGGACCCCAAACGTAATTTTACATGACCATTCTAGGGCCACGTGGCAGCCTCTAGGCTCGCCATGTGTCAGCTCCTCATTGGTAACCCAAAATGAATTTTTTGGGGAATATCCAAGGAGTATTCCTTGGAATATTCTTTTTTTTATTATTTCCCAAAAATCAATTATTCTTGGAAATTGTAGTTTATTGAACTTTTCAAATGGAAATAACTTCTTGAGACGATGTCAATTTTTCGAACTATTCATGGCGTCGGAATGAGGAATATGAGATCTATCTGGTCATTGAGGTTCGACACTCTTTCGAACACTTTGAATTTTGAGCTACCATTAAAGTGATGGATCAATATGTGATCACTCCTCCCTATTGGGAATCTTTTGGACCTCAAAACACTGATACATTGTTCTGAACAATAGATGAGAGCACAATACCCTCTTCTTTGATCCTTCATACACTTTCCTACATGGCCAGTGCCTTTGAATCAAATCTCGAAGGTAGTTGACTCTTCCCTTCATGGACACGCTTGTCCTCGTGTTAAGAATTGTCTTCCTTGAACTCATTCAGAATTTACATAAGGTAGTTGAACATCGCTTCCAAACCACTTCCATGGTGACCTTTGCTACTGCAAATATTCTTCATGAGACGATGTCAAAATACAAGAAAAAAACTTGATGACATAAATTCTTGCTCCATCAAAAGAAACAAATTTCACATCATGTGAATCATCATCATGTCTTTACATCTTGTATACAAATTATCAACTAAATCCAAAGCTCACAAAAACAATGCATTTTCAAACATTTGACCCTTCAAGTCAAGCATGTACAAAAACAATTATAATGATTCTTTTACAAAGATAAAACACTTCATCATTATCTCCCTTTTACAATCTTGGAGACCAAATCAACTCTTCCAGGTTGACTTGACATTACATGCATGTTAAAAAAAAACAATATGATGGTCGATAGCTTTCCATCAAGTCAATTAGATACATATTCAAATACAAGGAAATCATTAACATCCATGTGTTCATACATTTTGTACTTATGCATGTATTTGATTATTCAACTTTCTCTTAAGCACAATCATAAGTACAAGATAATCGATCACATGTATATGTACTTTCAAAGCTGAAATGAATATAATTTTCTGCAATAAAGTAAGTCTACATACTCAACTTTTCCATCCTGCAACTTGCATTCCATTATCAAAGAAATGCAAATAGATGTGACACATTTCTTTTCACATCAAAACAAAACATGTAACTTTAATTGGATAAGAACTCTAACCATTTCTTGCCAATCCACACCAAAGGTGCTTCCTTTAAGTGCACATCGACATCAACACGTGGATCATCCTTAATCACATCGATTATGGAAACTTCCTTTCCATTCTTACCATACTCTTTCTCCACTTTCTTCAAATTTCATGGAAGCATTGTTGGATTCAGAGTCCAACACCTTTCAGCAATATGTCCTTGCTTATGGCAATAAGTACAACACATGTT
>APFE031032713.1:142267-154007 GCA_000404065.3 Pinus taeda | reverse complement strand
GAATGAAATAGCACATTTATTTGATGAGCCCCCTCATTTTTATAAATATACAGAGGCTGATGAGACCATGGGGTCAATTTTGAAACATCAGTTACCTTCATCAGAGGTATGGGAAGAATTGATACGATTACTGTTAAACCAAAGTCAGTAATTGTGATTTTGTCTTTGAAAATATTCTGAACTTCATACACAGCAGGACAAAGACACATCAGCAGGCAAGTGGACAAAGTCTGAGCCAACTCAGCACAGGTACTCAGCCACAACAGCAGCATCAGCAGTCACGGGTGACAGGGCCGAGAAGAGACAGAAAGTTACAGCTGCACAGACATGTCATTCAACAGTTATGCTGAAGCACCCAACCGACTCCAACCGACTTCGTGAGCCCCAAAGGTCAATATTGTTCTGACAAGAGTAAATAGCACTTATCTTGTATTAAAAGATTGTAATAACTTCTCATCTACTACTCCTGTACGAGTTTAAGTAGATATTTATTTCTCAGATGACTCAATGCCTGAGATATTTTGTAATAGACTTCTATATATTCCCCCTCGCATTTGTTAGCAGGGGTTGGACTCTGGATGTAAGAAATCTCTTGATATCTATTCTGTAGCTCTTCTATTGTAAATCTTCAGACAACTAATACAAAGGATGATGGGATTACTAAAGCATTGTGTCTCTTGATGTCTTGCTGGTGTATGGCTCAATATTGCAGGATTCCTGCGTGTTTCATGGCTCAATAAGTTTTCTTGTTTCTCTCTGTTATATGCTTGCTATCTTTCATATATCATTCATGTTTTCCATATATCACATATCTAAATAGCAAAGAAAAAGAATAGTCTCAGGATTTGATCAAAGATTACCCTGAAATCAATCCAAGCTATTATAAATGTTTTCTTTAGTTATGGGAATGAAAGTGTAATTCTTAAATGCTACCTTTCACACTATATCATCACAGTGATCTATTGTTTCAGGAATTCAGATAATGCTCCTAAGCAATAGGTTCTTTTCTCACATCCCAGCTCAGTGAAGAATTCTTAAATGCTCTTTACTGGTTGATTATCACTTCACCCTCACAATTTACATTTTGTTCTATGACATACAAAAAGGCCCTATAATTCCAGCTGCACTTAAGCCAGGATCTCAAGGAAACAACTGCTACAGACCCCATTGCCCAATGGATTAATTTCATCCGCAGAGAACACTTCAAAACTATCAGAAAACATCCCCCAACCAAAGAAAAACAAACAAACCTGTACTTCATAACTAGCCTAAAAACCTGTATAAAAACAGTGACAAACCTTACAGAGAGAGCCCTCTCTGATTACAGCTGGGCTAGAAGCTGTAGTCCAAAGATTGGTTAGTGGTTACCCCGGCCGTATTCCCTTGGGAGTCATAGGGAACAACCTGGGTGTTAACAATGCTCACAGAGCTTGCTTGGGGCCATACAAGGATTTTACAAGCTTACATATTTTATGTTCCTAACCCTTCACAAAAAATCCTGTTGGTTTGGACATAAAAATATTCTCTTTCAGATCTCCATTTAAGAAAAAAAAATTTAGATCCATTTGATGGAATTTACAACCGTTCTATGTTGCCAAGCAAAAGAGTGTCTCGATGGTAGGCCATGTTGTTGTGGGGGGGGGAGTCTCCTCATAGTCAAACCCTTCCTTCTATGCAAACCCTTTTGCCACAAAGTTGTGTTTGTGCTTGTCAAGTGACCCATTAACCTTACACCTGTTCTTGTAAACTGACTTAAATCGTCTATAGGATAAAATGCATGGTGTATGGACAATGGAGATACTTTCAAAGGTCTTCCCGAGACCTTTGGTAGATTGTAAGATTATCTGCAACCATCACAAAGTTACTTGCATGTCCATAAACATTAACTAACTATCAAAGCAAAACAGATGGATTACCTCAAGCCTCCATGTAGATTTGCTAGAGAGCACAATGCAGCTAGGTGGAATTCCCCTAAGCCAGCCCTAGATCAAGTCGTGCACATAGAAGACATAAGCATAATCACATCATACAACCTCGATAACTAATACATGAATACATAAAAGACATCTATTACACATAACTAAGCTACTCATGCTAAAAGGAATTGGACAAACAAATAAATGAATGATAGTAACAACACCACGGAGTAAACAGTAAAACTACAGTTCTATATTAACGTCAGAAGAGTGATTACAACCATCTTTTGTATCAGCCTTCCCTTACCCGTCCAACTTCTCTCTCTCTCCCTTCTTACCAACTTCTTATGCTTAGATTTGATACTATGCTCAACAATCAAGTAAGCTATCCTTTCAAATGATATGACCTCTATCACCATAGCCCTAGTTTTGCTTATGCAGCAATCGAGTTAGGGTTTCCAAGTTCCTCCATGAGTTCCTTAAAGTAAAAGCAATAAAGTTGCCATGCTTTTTAGATCTTTCCCATTTTTCACCTTCATTAGGATTAGAAATCCCACAAATAGGTTGAAATTGAGATGTTTCCTTGCTTTTCTTGAGTAGATTTAGGAGAAAATATCTAGATATTTATGAGTCAATTCGCTCCTTTGACCTTTAGAACTTCACTAGGATCCACTAACATCGTTCCCGAACTAACAACTAGAGCTAGTAGGGTAACTAACGCTCCCTTAGGCTTATAGAGAAGCTTTATAAAGCATGTTGTCAGTGTATAGCCAGCGTTAGTGTGGAAACAAGGCATGTGATCTTGGTCTTTCCTTCAACTATCATGTATTTCCCCTCTGAGCTGATGAGGGGGTCATTTTGTTGTCTAACAACATCCTATTGGTTTGGTTCCTAATCGAGGATCAACCAACTTCCAAATGTCATTCTTTATCAGGGCATCATATTCTTTATGCATCGCTTCTTTCCATTCATCATGAGAAGTGACTTCTTTGAAGGAAGATGACTAAAAATTTGTACACAAATTCAATTCACAATCATAAGAAACATCCATATCAATAGGTGAATTAGAATCGTCTACATCACCTCCATTCTATATGGTTGAACTTCTCATTCCTGTCTTTCGAACTTCATCACGATAAACACTTTCAAGTGTCTTTGTCAACCATTTTGGAGGACCTTTCTGAGATAGCTCAGGTTGCTTAGTTGATTGAGTTGGGGCTGAATCAAGATTTAATCTCTCAATTCTCTCAATAACATCACTCAATGTGTCATGAGTGGTTGGAGCTTCATGTGGGGGAGAGAGTGCCTCAATAGAAGATTCCACAGATTGATCGAGTATAGGAATCTCCCCTTCAAGTTGTGGAATCTCATTACCAAATTATTGAGAAGTTTTTTCATGTCTGAATCTATCCAAGCGATCAAGCTGCCACTCAAAAACATTATCATTCTTGGAAGATTAAAGAAATATCACATCTCTAGATATTATAAAATCTTTTTTCACTTCATCATAGAGACGGTATGCTTTGGAGGTATTTAAATACCTCAAGAAGATACACTTACGACTCTTTGCATTGAGTTTTCTTCTTTTTTCCTTAGGTATCAAGGCATAGCAGGTGGAACCAAAGACCCTTACATGCTTTACTGAATGAATGTGGTCATACCACATTTCATAAGGAGTGTTATTTCTAATAGCATTAGATGGACACCTATTATTTATCTAAACATCACATAAAACTACATCAACCCAAAACATCAGTTTAACATTTTTGAAAAACATCATGGAATGTACCATATTTAAGATTGTCCATTCATTCCTACAACTACTCCATTCTGTTGGGGATTATAAGGAAAAGTTGTTTGATGTTTGATCTCATGCTCACGAAGATAGTTTTAAAATTCATTTGAAGTGTATTCTTTTCAATTATCGGTAAAAATAGATACAATATGAGATTGTGCATCATTTTCAATCCATGCATGAATGTTCTTGAATGTTTCCAAAACATCATATTTGTTCTTCAATAAATAAACCCATCACATTCTGGTCTAGTCATCAATAAATGTCATCATATATTTATTACCATTTGCAGAAGGAAAAAACATTGGGCCACATAAATTTGAATGAATGATTTCAAGTTTTCTATGTGCTTTGGAATGACAATCATGAAAACACTGTTTGTTGTGCTTTCCTAGAATACGAGCATCACATTGCTTAAGCTTCCTAGGAATTGCAGGCAAACTAGTAACACCATTTTTCTTCAACAAACAAAGGTTGTCATAGTTCAAGTGTCCAAATATAGGATGCCATAAAAGACTTGATGGACATGTACCTTCATCATAGTGAGAACTATATGAAAAGTTGTGTGCATGAGTAGAGGTACCTTGAAGTATTTCTTCTTCTATCCCCATCATGACAGGTGAGTGATGTGATGCTTTTTTTACCTTGACCTTTCCATCAAATATATGAATGAAGTGTCCTTGTTGGTGGATGTGGACCAAAGGCAAAACGTTTCTCTTCAACTCTGGGAGATATAAAATATCATGTAGAAGAAAGTCTATAAGACCAGGTAGTTTGAGCTGGATGGTGCCAAGCCATGATGGATTGAGTTTTGACTTGTCTAGAAAATATACTGCTCCATCAACATTGTCACTGAATTCTTCAAAATAAGCTCTCCTAAAAGTCATCTGACAAGTTTCTCCTAAATCAAGAAACTAATCATCTTTCCATGAAGCAAGTGAAGCATTCAATAAGTCTTTAGTTACTCCAATGTTACAATTTGCCACAACATAGTGAGCATATTCAGTTGCCTTACCTTTCCCTTTTGCATTGGTTTTACCTTTTCCTTCATTTATTTCTTGTTTAATTATGTCCCAAGGTACCTTACATGCGGATGCATCATGTCCATCTTTATTGCATCGTATGCAATGAAGATCGTACTTTTCTCCTTGGAACTATCTGCCCCTCCTTTCTCTTCCCCTTCAACCACCTCTTCCTCTAGAAGAATCTTGTGCATGATTCTTCTCTCTATATGCAAGACACACAACTTCTTTAGAAGACTGAGGAATTATCTTCTTCCCAAAATCCTTCTCTCTCTCAACAAATTTCTTCTCAAGGGAGTCAAAGGTAATCTCCTTAAAGTTTCCACTTGCTTGCATTGACTCAAGATAATGTGAATAGGTGGGATATAGTGCCCTGACATAAGTTATGAGAGGAATTTCTATTTCAACACTAGTGGTTTTTATATCATGCAAAATGGATCTTAATTCTAATGCTAAGGCAAGAGGGTCATCGTTTTTTAATTCAAGAATGAACAATTTAATCATCAATTGGACAAGTTCAGGTTCAAAGTGTGAGTCATAGAATTCCTTCAACTTCTTTAAGGATTCAAAAGCATTTGAAAATTGTAAAATATGGCGACTCACCTCTTCATTTACATATGTTGCAATCAAGGCATAGGCCTTGTTGTTCTTGTTTCCCAAATGGTAATCTCCTTATGTAAAGTGGGATTTGTCGGTGCATTATCTCCTTCTCCTTCACAAACTCCTCTCCACAACTCATTAAAAAATGAGAGTGTGTTTTATCTTCCATGACCATTGAGGATAGCTCTCTTTTCCAGAGAGAACTACTCCAACAATTGATATCAGTGAATGTATTTTAAAATTTGTGTACTATGTAAAAATCTACTCTACTAGAAATATACTATGAAAAAATGAACTTCTAGTATATATATATGACAAAATTATTTCTTGGGGAAGGGTTATATGGGGGAGGTATTAACTGGACAAGTGGGGTTATATTATAATGCGGGTTTATATATTATAACCGAGTGTTATGTATTATATACGGAGGAGGGGGAAGTGTATGTAGCAGAGGAGTATATGTAGTGGAGAAGTAGAATATATGTATGGGGGAGTATTATATATAAATGGCATAGATGGTCCAGAGTTATATGTAGGCGGAGGAGCAGTAAGAGGTGGCAGAGGAGTGGTAAGTGGTAAGAAGTATGGTGGTATAGTGATGTTATATGACGGAGGAGTGGTGGTATGGTGGTATGGTATGATACCACACCACGATGTCGTAACAAAGGAGGTTCAAAAACATTGTTTAACACTGATACCAACACCACATCGCACCACACCGCACCCATTTTTAACATTGTTGCATTCAGGTTTAACATTGTTGTAGACAGAGTCACCTTGGTTTGTAGTTAATGCCCAAGGTTTTTATATCAAACGGGTTTGCTGCATGCAGACACATTCATGCCATACAAACAATTTTCAAAGAGATTTATGCATATAACTCTAGCATATACGTCATTTAACCATAAAACTTCTCAGGATTTTTAAAATATGACTTACCACACACCATTACACCTTGAACTATAATCACACATTCAACAACTCGAGGTAGCCATTCGACACAAAAACTCACTCTAGTGTTCACATGAATTCCACGTTCGCACCATGATGCAAAGTAATGCCTAAATGTAGAAATTTGACCCTTTAACAATTATAATATGAGATGCATTCTCGACTAGTGCATTCAATAATGAATGGAGTTTTCAGGGATAAGAGAGAGGTGTTAGTCTGTAGAAATCTAGAACAAAGTCAGGATGGAGTTACAAGGGGAGGAAGGAAGCCAAAAATAGAAGCTAGGACCTGTACTCTAATACCATGTCCGGCTAGGAGGTAACTTCTAAAAGCAAATTGTGTTTTTTTATTGAGATTGATCATAGATATATACATGGAAGGAGAGACTCTTAGGTTTCATCTCTGACTGTCTCTTCAACTTCTTATTTTCTTATTTGCAATATTTACAATATTTACATGCATTCACATAATCCCAAAGATTAGGTGTCAACAGTTACAAACCGTGTATTGGCTTCCATATTTTATGCAGGTATTAAGACAAAGATGCAATGGAGCATGGACATCACTGCTCCTTGATATAAAATCCTTCCCATCTTACGAATCTCCATGTGTCTTTGTCTTTTGTCTTAATTTTGGGGCGGCATAGTCTTAATTGCATGTATCAATAAATAATTTCTGTGGAGATATTCATTGTATATGTCTCGACTCATGGGTTGAAAGTTAGTCCATATTTTTCAAGAAAATAAGTTGAGTGTGTCTATCATAGTTAGAATTTCAAAATAGACTTAGTTAAATTTGATGGTTTTCACAAAATTTTCCATCTATTTTCACACTTATAACGAAGAGAATATTGATGGTTTTACATTTTTTTAACTGTATTTGACAAACAAATCACTCCCACAATTTACCTATAAATTTCCACCCCTAGTAGCGATCCCACATACATGCACAATAACACAATTAAAAAGTAAAATTGGGAAGTGTAATGAGAATTTGTCAAAGCTTTGTCTAGAATTATTTAGTGCTTTGAGCCTTCGATGTTTCACTGAACCAATTATGAACATTTGTGCAATTTAGGGATGATCAATGTCTTACTAGATACATAGAAATTGACATTTAGTGATGATACAATCTTTCTTTTCAATCTAGTTGAAACCATTGTGGCATGTTTTATATTTGCATGTAATTTTAAGTGGCAACCCCTATAGTTGTATGTGTTTCGGATATGTTTGATGAAGAATTAAAATTTGAAGTTAAAATTTAAGGGATACATAGTTTTCCTTTTAAATTTTAAATCCACATCAGTTTGACCGGTGCAAGTTTTGATGTTTTGATGTTTTTCCACTTTTTATGCAAAAACTGAGGTCCTAACAAAGGGAGAGTCAGTTTAATTTTGTTTAATTATTAAGATAATAAATGAAAACAAATAATAATATCAAGAGACAAGATAGTTGGCGGAAAAGGATTTTAAGAATGATTGCATTTTCACAAAGAATGATAATACAATATATATACATCAAGCTATGCCTCGAGATAGTTAGTCTATCTTGGAGATGCAATCTCTTGGTTGACTGAATATCTCAACCACACACCAATCTAGGAGGCTAACTAGTTGGAGAGAATATCTCAACCAACTAGACTTAAAAAAACTCCCAAGTATTAGGAATAGACTCATTCTAGAATTAATGAGCACATCAAAAACATGTAGGAATTATATTTTCCAAGTCTCATAATTGTATTATTTTGGACTTATTGATTGTGAGTATGAGGCTAATATTCCCCCCCTAAATCATAAGAATAGAGTACGAACTCGGTACTGTCTCCAAATCTTCATGTTGAAACTATTAAGTTGAGCGTCAATGAAAAATTGCGTGAAAAACCGCCAAAATTGGATGCTGAAAACTCCAATATGAAGAGAGCGAACTAAGAGAATTGAATCAGGTGTAAGCTAGACACATACCTGAAAATGCTTGAAAACTCAATCTAATGCCAAGCTACAATGAAAAATGATATATGTATCCTTTGCTAGGTCTAATGACGATCCAAGTGAACAAAAATGCCACATTTTCTCCCAATCAACATCCCAATTGCTTGTACACTGAAAATTTTTTATTTCCCCTAGAAAATTGTGTTCTTGTCAAAACTTTCATTCTCACAACCATACTCACCAATTCAATTTCAATTCATCATTAATTCCCCCCTTTGTCAGCTGAAAGGAGAGACCACAACCACCTGCATTTGTTTTGAAATCCCCCTTAAGATGTAGGAGAGTTTCACTTTTATACTCCCCCTTTTAGGTGCATGAAAGTACCATCTTGTCACTATTTGATGAAATACTTATCTTCATGTGATATTGAATTCTACGGTAAAACATATACAATTTTTTGAGTGTAAAAACCACTCCCAAGAATCAATCCACGCATAATCATTATCCAATATGGTTGGTTGGTTTTGTTTGCAAAATATGTTTGATGAGTGATTATTCTTGCCACAATGGTGACAAGGTGAACTTCCATATGACCAATTCTTTGACAATGTTAACATTTTGGCTTTTCTTCAACTTTCTCATTGATTTCTGATGTTGAATCATCAAGAAAGCCTCCATTAATGAACTCGATTGGTTTTGAATAATAAAGAATATGCAAATTGTTTTCATCTTTGTCATATCCTAAACCAAATCGATTTTTGTTGCATTGAATTTCTTTCGATAGTTTAATGATTGGGTTTCGAAAAGAAGGTCGGACTTGATCATGTACAACTTATACACTTAAAGTTGTGTCATTGAGTGGCTTGGATTCATCTTCATCATTTGAATTTGCGTTGCTGAATGGCTTAGAAACATGAATCTTCTATCGCAGCTCATCATGTTGTAGTTATGATTCATGTTGGAGAAACTCAACAGTCTCATGTGCATAATGTAGATGCCTTTTAATATCAACAAGAATGACTTTATTGTTTTTCACTATGTCCTCAATAGTGGATAGTATTAGATTGTTCAAAAACTATAACAATTGAATACTCTACTCCATTTGAACTCACTTTCTTGAACTCTTGAACTCACTTACTTGATTTTAACACTTACCTTATTTTCAAGTTTGCTTGATCTTAGATTTGAACTTTGCTTCTTTCAATTTCATGCTCACTTGATTTTGTTTTAAAAATTTTAAGGTGTTGACTACCACCAAAAATGTATCCAAGATAATGATTTTACAACAAGTAGATGATGAGTTCAAATGACTTCTTATGACTTTTAAAGAACTCAACCTCGTATCAATTTTGACTTAATGATTCATAACTTTGATAAAAATGGAAATGTTTGTATTAATGAAAATAAAACCCACTGATCAGCTCTATGAAAGAAAGTCTGAACCACGAGAGTCTCGCTCTGCAGAACGCTCCACATTGTTCATCAACATTACACATTAAATAGAATACATAGTTTTAGGGAAGTTAGAACAACATCCTAAGAAATAGAACTAATTCCTATCCTCAGGCTACGCGAACCAACTCTACCTATTCTAGGATATTCTCCATTATCTTCAACACTCCCCCTTAATGGAGAATGGGTTCACATATATGCCTAACATCTCCCTAAGAATTTGAAACTTAACCTTTTCAACGGGCTTAGTGAAAATGTTCACAACATTATCACATGTTGTTCTGAATCACAGTTATAATGTAAGCAAATCTAAGATGTTTTATTATGGTCTTTGTAAACTATGTACCTGGTAACTCCAGAATTGGAGTGCGTTGTAAGTCTTCTAAGGCATGTGTATCCCCATACAGTTCGTGGTAATCTAAAAACCACTAACATAGGCCTTGGTGGCATGGGTGGGGTGATCCATTATAAAGGAGCAACCATCCACCAGAATGCATGGGTACTAATCGCTGCAACCGCCAATCTTGTAGGATGTCCTTCGCATACATGGTTCTTCCAACCATTATAACTGCACACCTATACCTATACCTGTAAATCCCCTCCCATCATTGTTAACTCGGGTTTTGTCGGATTACCCATAACCATGTTCTGGGTTTTAATGGATCACCCCAACCATGCCACCAAGGGTTCTATTAGTGGTTTTTAGGTTACCACGAACTATATGGGGATACACATGCCTTAGAAGGCTTACAACACACTCCAATTCTAAAGTTACCAAGTACATAGTTTACAAAGATCATAATAAAACATCCTAGATATGCTTACATTATAACTATGATTCACAACAACATAATAGAGACTTTCCACAAACATGAACAAACTACTCAAGAAAATTTGAGAAAATTTGAGTATCCATCATCCTTTAATTTCTTATGTTGAATATACCACACCATTCATATGCTGGACTGCTTTCTCGTTTGAATATTTTCATCATGGACTTTCTACTTTTGAGTCTTGGATATACTAGTCTTGGATCTCTATGCTTTACGTGTCATGAGTGAGAGTAGCAAATTCTAACAACATGACTGCATATTGAGGTCGTTAATCTCAATATGTATACAAACTTCTAAGGGATATTCTCCTTCAAAATTATATGGAACAAAAGCACAAGCCATGATCAAAGTTGACTATGCATTAATGCAAAATCACCAACACATAATATGAGTGAATAAAAAAATGGCTTTTCCTAATTCTTCCCACAGAAAGATCATGCCTTTGAAGATAGATATGCTCTTTACCTTTGCACATGCCTACATCATTAATTCGCAAATGGGGGTGAAGAGGATTGCACTCGCTGCCATTGTTGTGAGGCAGAGCAAGTTGGGATGGCAGAAATTGGTGGCAGTGACCAAAATCGAAGGGTTACACGAGTGACACAATTGTGGGTTATTCACACATTTGATCTCAAAGTAGGCTCCACAACTTAGCCTCCTATTGAATAGAGTTGTGCTCAATGCTGCGGATTGAACTCCATATCCCTGGTTGTACAGGGTCCCATATCCACAAGCACTCCCCCTTTCCAATCATGGGCAGCAAATTCTGAAGTGAACAACCACAAAATCTTGTACATTGAAATTATCTGTAGAAAAATGGTCTTCTTCAATATTTGTTTTGGTATCCTCAAAGTTTTCTTCATTGTCATCTTGGTGAAAGATAGCTTTCCGAAAGGCACTCCTAGAAAGGAGGGATTCTCGGGCCAAACCATCCTACCAGAGATCGTAAACTTTGACCGAGGCTTCATTTGGGAAGTCGTGAGGGAGAACAAAGGCATGGAAATTGCCGAATTCTGATGTAAGAACATTTTATGGTCGTCGATGACATAATAACCGTAATTGAAAGAGAAATCATGAGGGGCGGTGAGGGTTGCATGCCAAACAAGAACACTCGCGTCGTGAAGACGAGGCATCATTCGCAGTCCCTGCTTTGTTTTCCACACTCCGAGCATGGGATCTAACCCGCAGATCATCAAATATTGGCCCCATTGTGTGAAGTATGGAAGCCTGAAACTCAAGGTTAC
>APFE031032713.1:125001-139766 GCA_000404065.3 Pinus taeda | reverse complement strand
AACAAAAAAGTGAACTTGACAACCAAGCATCAAGAGTTATGAGGATTCTATTACCTCACAAAATAAATCTTCATTTAACACCAAAGCACATCTCCTAGACCAAACTTCTTCAAGCGTGTGTTCAAGAGCAAGACCACAATAAATAGCCAAGCTGCCAAGGTAAGACACCAATGTACGAACTAGAGAAGATGAAGGAGATGCAAGATAGAGTAAGTTGGAAGACTTTAGAGAAAAAAATGAAAGCTATAGGGTTAATCTCACCAAGAAAGACACGAACTAGACAATTAAAAACTAAGAAAATTATAGGTGAGATAGAGCAATTTGGTCTGAGTGGAAGTTAACCACGAGAATCATCATCATCAAGAAAACCCACACAACTTATATCTCATTTTTTTTTTAAATAATAATAAATTTTAAAAATTGCTTTCCAAAAAATTGAATATAACTTTGTTTTTAAACATCCACCATATGTGAATTAATAAATTGAAACATTTATTCCTTTGAAATAACATGCACCATATTGAAAACTTTGTTAGTCACTCCACGCAGGTTTGTTGGCTTTCCACAGGTGCAAATTCCTCCACCGGTGCACGAAGATCTTGATTGGTCTTCCTCTAATTTGTATTTGATGACGAAAAAAATTAAGATTGGCCCTTTCGATGATGTATGTGCTCAATGCAATTTCCCTGATATGATTCTCTATTAACGCAATTAATTCTACATACACTTTTCCTTTATCTAATCGATGCCAACATTTTTCAGATCCGTGAATCTACACGTAGCAGGCAAAGGTAATCCATGCAACTGTTGAATTCAATACATTTGAGTGTTGGAGGCTCAACACTGTTGGAGATTTCTACAGGCTTCATGTTAGTTGTTCCAGGTTGTTAGAGCTTCACACAGGTCACGCTGGTTTCCTCCTCGATGGTTTCACTGCTAATGATATGGCTGCCAAAAAAAACTTTGATCTCAGCTTCACACTGTAACGAATCCCAATACGCTGCTCATGGCTCCATGTTAAATCTTTTGGCAAAACAAGCTTCAAAATCCATGTTCCAATTATAGGCTTGACTATGCACAAATCTGTCTACACAAAGGTTTCTCCACGCTGCAAGCTTCAGTCCTCCATCCAACGATCCATTATTTACTGTGCATCCTACTTTGGCATATCAATTCACCCGCACAACATCAAGTTCACAAAACTCATGGAACATGCATGCACACAACAAACATTCTTCATAGTGGCATGGTTTTACATGAAACGCCTTTCAAAATGAAACTTCCACACAAACAGTTCCTGAATAAATAACTTATCCACAACATATCCTCATATATTCTGTTATATCTATCTCCAGTTACGCACTTTAGTTTCGATTATTTTTTAGTGCAACCAAGGATCTCAAGCCAACAACAATTACATTCATATCGAGCAGCATGAAATATTTAGTCTTAAGCCATGCGATTCCCAATCACAACCATTGATTCACCACAAATTGATGGTCTTTATTAAACCTGGAGATGATGATTTTAGATAGGAATTTTACTTTGAGATTGACGCTTAACTTCAACGCAAACCTATAGCAACTTCAATGCTTTTCATCTATGATTTCCAAAATAAGAAATTCGTCTCACCCATATATGAATTCTTCACGCTGTAACCAAAATTCACACTTGTGGATCATATTTGATGTTGCAAACCTCTCAAATGCATGTGCTAAAGCAGATCCTTCAATTTGAGCATGGATCTGATACTCAAAACCATTCAACACACTACCAATTTTCTCTTTGACTTGGGAAGATTCATTCCAATCAACGAGGTTCGGTTCATGATGTCTCCAACCCTCACAACACACAACAATTCACATAAACTACATCAAGATGTCTCCAACCCTCACAACACACAACAATTCACATAAACTACATCAAGGCTCGCTCACCAATACTTCCCGTATCCTAGTTGTGATACCAATCGCTCACCAATACTTCCTTCATCCTAGCTCTCGTACTAATTGATGATAGTTAAAGAAAATAAAAAGGTTTTTAACTCTGATTTTATATATATATATATTTATTGGTCATGTAATTTCTTGGCTAAGTGAATATCTCAAGCATACATCAATTTAAGAAGTTAACTAGTTGGAGAGAATGACTCAATCAACTAACAAACTCCTCAGTATTAAGAATAGACTTATTCTAAAATTGATGAGCACATCAAATACAAGTAGCAATTATATTTTCCAAGTTTCATAGTTTTATATTTTGGACTTGTTGATTGTGAGTATGAAGCTAACAAATTACCTATGAATGACCTACAAAGTAATAAAAGAATGAATTACTCCAAACATCGGTGATATATTTAACACTTCAATTCATATATATATATATATATATATATATATCTTCCACTATCAATCTTTTCATGTATTAAATAAAAATTAAAAATAAATAGCATCAAAAATTGATATCAAATAGTTATACATCTCGGAAAAGTCTACATATGACAAAGCTTTAAATATCCAAATATGCTCACAAATAAGCAAAAATTACTTCATATAAAGTTGGTCTTTTTCTTATAATATAACAATATTATTTCTTAAAAAAAAAATTAAAAACTAGAGTTAGTGTTAGGAGAAGAAGAATTATTTCCTCTTAGTAATTATTCAACCATATATAAAATAATGAAGTAATAAGGGCACATGTACAAGTATCCAAAAAAACACACTTCCAAAGAGTGGGACACTCCTATCGAAAAAGAAGAATACCAATTAAAAGTTAATGTCTAGCTTGAAAAGGTCTCCAAGTAGATACAGCCATAACCAAGTCTTCAAACTATGTAGTGAAAACCTTCTAGATTTTCTCCAAGGTGAATGTGTAGCTCTCCAAAGTCAAATATCCCAAAAAAAATGAATAGAATCTCTTAGGAGTGTGTTAGCATTTCGTAAATTTCCCTAGGTTGAGGAGAGAAATTCCAAAGGTAACCACAAACCACTTTTAGGTTAGAATTTAGCCCTTCTAGCCTTGGATACGGTTGTCTCACTTAGGTTGTTCAACTAATTTGATATTATCCTAGGTATAGTGCTCAATAAGGTCTGTTTTTTCAAAGTATTGCTCGTAAAAAATGAGACAAATCCATTGGGCATTGAGTTATGTCAAATTTTTTGTTTATCCATTGATATGATGAAGAGAGAGAGGGTTTTTCTGTAGGGGCAAGGTAATCAATCTTGGTGATGAAATGAAGTTAAATCATTGTAGGAGGGTGAGTCTAAGAAAGGTGGAAACAACACATAGAGCATCAAAACTATAGATGAATTCTAAATGTTTTTTAAAGAGGAGAAACTAAATTTCTTGGTAAAACTAAATGAGAGCATTATCTAGATGAATTATGAGTTAAACATCTCGTTCTTCCAAGCACTAAGATATACATTCAAGAGAATTAAAAACATAAGACAAACTTAAAACATGAAAGAAGCCCAACACCATCAAGATGTGACACATGAATCACTGCAAATCGCCTTTTGTCTTTTATTCACTAGCAATAATATTCAAAAATCCAATGCACAAAAAGTCTCTTTCTCTCCAATCCAAACAACGACCCTTTTTACATTCACATTCAAGAATTATATACAATATTCTCTTCCTAAATCAAAATGTGTATAAATCCATCCTTTTCCAAAATATGGGAAGAGCTTACAATTCTTTAGGAATAAAATATTTGGAAATCTTCCCATATCCTACTATCTAGGGTTTGGTTTTTAACTAACCAAAAATATGCTAACCGAAGAGAAAATAATGGCATTTTGTAAAAAAATATTCAAATTTAATCATCCAAATCATATTGGAATCAATTATTCCATGTTGGAGGTCCACCAAGTCAAATTTAAAAAATTCTAGAACTTTGTCAACAAATTTGGCTCGGACAAATTATGAAAACTTGGTCTCAAAGTGACACACGTAATTCCAAAACATTAAATCCTATAACAAATCTAAGAGAGGTTTTTGTGATTTATCTAGTTTTTGATTTTATTCTCTTTCACTTTTTCAAAATTCATCTCCCTTATGTGAGAAACCTATTTTGAAGTGAGACTGTAAAAAACGTAACATTTCCCCTGTTAATTTTGCAACTAGGGTCAAATTCCACATTGAACAAATAAAATGGTCAAGATAATATGTGCATTAAATTCCTCTTTTTGAGAGGACCAAAATAGACCTAAAGACCACCTATTTTGCTTAAGAAAAAAATTAAGTTTTGGATTATTTTATTTATGCATACATTATGAAATGGGTCAACTTTAACCACATGAGTAATTGCTTGGGTAAATCTTAACCCCAAGTAAACCGTCAAGAAAAACTATAAAAGGAAGAGACCTCAAGCTCATTTGGACACACTTAATCAAGACATGTTTTATTCTTCTAAGTTCTATTCGTTTTGGCTTACACAGGTTCATCGACAAAAGTTTGTATTGGATTGGAGAGTACATGTGGAAGGTTCGCTTAGGGTTTAGGTATTCTAGATCTCAGTCGCTGACACAGATCAAAATTTTTCCATGCATGGTCACAGGCACAGAGAGGTCAAGATAGCAAACTTGGCTCTCTAGTTGTTCGCACATAGTTCAGAGTGAGCGACTCTAAGTTTAGAAGGTTTTGGTCCCTCGTCGCTTACACTAGGAAGCCCTCAGAGTGGCTGTGATTGTGCAATCACTGGCACAACTTAGCCAAAGAGCCAATTTGGCCCTCCTGATCACGCAGATAGCTCCTTAAGGATGCGAATATGGTTTTTTACAATCTGGGGCCGAGGTTGCATGCACAGTGACTTGCTGACAGAAACTTTTTAGTTTTGAGTCACATGCATGTTAGTGTGAGTATCTTCATCCTTCCATCACGGATCAAATACTCTTGTTGCATTGCATGTTAGGTGTCTCATCCAATCAACTGCATTCCATTAGGATCATGGATCATTTGATGGAAGTGGCATTTTATACATTTTTCCTCATGTTCTTTACCTGCTGGCCCATGTTCATACATCTAGATCACCTGCAGTCATTTTTTGTCATTAGATATGCAAAAGTCAGTTTTAGGGTTTTAGGTCTCATTAGGTCTATGGTTTCATCAATAAGGTCTTGAAAATGCTTAATAATGGTTAGCATGTGCATGAGGAGGTCAAATAGAGTATCATCAACAATAATTTCAATGATCACATGCTCAGTGATTGATTTTTCCTCAAAACCCTCTTTTGTGGAAAAGTAGAGTTTTTTATGTTTCATGTAATAAATTTCATGTAATTTCATTTTCTCTATATGTAATAATTTTAGAAGCAACCCTTGGTCACTTTTCCAAGCCTCTGTTACTTCAGTTCCTGCAAAGAAACAAACTGCCAAAGTATTTAGTCCATTAAAGGAAAAAATAAAGCAAACTGCCCAAAAACAGAGTGTATAAAGCAAGTGAAAATCAAACATTAGAAAAGTGGGTTTTCTTGAATGAAAAATTAAAATCCATGGCTATATAAAGTTTTTTCAAATCAAAGGAGGCTCATTTGTGTCCACAAAGTGAAGAGAGCAAGTGCATTTCAATTTTTAAAGGCCAAGAGAGCAATTTTATGTTTGAAGGGTGAAAATCAGTGGTGCAGCACACCTGGGTTAGAGCACAGTGCACCTGGGTTAGAGCGTGGCACACGTGGTAGTGTTCCCAGTGTATTTTTACAATGGGCATGGTGCACAGAACGAGCGTGGTGCACCTGTGAGGTGGCGCGGTGCACAAAACTGCAAGACCCGAAATCGCTCACATCATCCTCCCCAATTAAAGAAATGTGGGTTTTCTTAAATGAAAAATTAAAATCCATGGTTATATAAAGTTTTTTCAAATCAAAGGAGGCTCATTTGTGTCCACAAAGTGAAGAGAGCAAGTGCATTTCAATTTTTAAAGGCCAAGAGAGTGATTTTATGTTTGAAGGGTGAAAATCAGTGGTGCAACGAACCTGGGTTAGAGCGTGGTGCACCTGGGTTAGAGCACGGCACACCTCAGAGTGTTCCTAGTGTATTTTTACAATGGGCATGATGCATAGAACAAGCACGGTGTTCTTGTGAGGTGATGCGGCGGACAGAACTGCAAGACCTGAAATCGCTCACAGCATCCTCCACAATTAAAAAATTGCTAACTCCTCAATTATCCAAGTAAGTTGACATTCCGTCATGGCCAATGAATGAGCTATCTTGGTGCTTATGGTGATTTAATGGAAAAAATTGAAACCCTAGCTCTTTGCATTTCTTGTGAAAATAACCATTACATAGGGTTTATATGTTACTCTTTTGCTGCTAAATTCCACCCTTGTCATTTTCATTCTCTCACTACCTCACCTCATTTTCTCCCTCCCTTTACATTCCTATTTACCCATTTCATATTCCTCATATCCCTAAAATTCTAACCCTAAATCCCTAATCCCACTATTCCAAACCCTAGTCGAATACCCCCAAACCCTAATTGTTATTCCCAAACCCTAAATATCATCCCTTAAACCCTTATATTCCCTAAAAAGCCTATCAACAACATTCTCCACATCTCCTTTACAGTCCCTACACATTCCCCCCACAACCCCTCATACATTCATATCTTTGGCAGCAAATATATCTAAACACCATAAAATATCTTCATACTCATTGAAGAAAAACTCAAACATTAGCAAACATGGAGTCAAATTCTTCCTATGACAGAAATGAGGAAAAACTCAGTGATTCTTCTAGAGAAATGCATGCACCAAGGAGGCCTCATAAGAGTGGAAAACATAACCGAGAGGAGCCTACTTCACTTGCCGAGTTGTTGGCCTGTCCTCTTGCTGTCACATGCTTCCAACGTCAATCTTGTTTCAATTTTGTGAGAAGGTGGCAAGAGTTAAATACCACCATGAGCTGGCCAGACTATTTGTTCCCCATCTTCATAATGGCCAAGTCACTTTGGCAGGTGTGACATTCACCTTAACACTTGAGACTATTGCTCAAGCGACCGGTATTCCAAATGTAGGTGATTAATGGAATAATGGGTAGTTTGTTGATAGAGATCATTATGAGCCTTACATCAAGGCTGGTTTTCAGAGGCAGATTAGTAGAGTTTTCCCTTTTGGGTACCTTCAGGATACATATGCTCCCTTGATGAAACTCATAATCAAATATTTCAGTTGTGAGGGAAGATTTTCTCACCTATATGCCTACCACATCAGATTTTTGACGCACTTCACTAGGGTGAGAATGATGAATCTCCCTATTTTATTTGCCGAAATATTGAGAAGATGACCACCTTGGTTCAAGGGAAGCCTCCTCATCAGCACTATAACAACATCTATCACTTTGCACTGATTAAAATCGTGGTTTTTCATCAGCTTAGACTATTGAATGTTTAATGGAAGGATTTCATTGCACATGAGATCTTTACAGGTCCACAAGTTCCCCCATCATTTTTTCATGAGGCAAGAGAGGCTTCACATAAGCAAGAGGTGCATGAGACACAAACTACTAGTATGCCAGTGTTTGTCACATACCAAAAGGGCACAAGGAGATTGTTTGCATCAACAAAACGAGTACTATCTCCACCCAGGGTGGAAGGGGTCTTGTTTCCTCCATCAGCGGAGCAGGTACAGGACAAGGGTAAGCAGCCATTGCATGATGAGGGGCCTTTAGAAGGTTAAGAGAGACATTTCATTCTCGTTCAGGATGATGACACTGATTTGGGCTCCCAAAGCTCAAAGCTCAAGGAGATCATTCAGGAGCAGCAAGATGACATTCATAATTTTTCTCTCAACCTAGAAAGAGCTAAGTGGATAATCAACTATCTGGAGTAGAGTAACAAACAGTTAGAGGATCAGAAAACCATCATGGAGCTCCAAAACATAAGAGAAAATCGGCAAGATGCCAAGAGGAGGAAAATCAAGTTGACATCACTTGAACAAGAAATTGATGCTGATCATGAATCTTGGCTTGAAATGGCAAATATGCACTTGTAAAAGATGCTAGAGAAGGCCAACAGAGAGAAAACGATGTTGAGGCACATGGCCTACCACTACTTGGCGAGAAACAAGGTGTGCAAAGCAAGAATCAAGATTTTGAAGGCCAAGTTGAAGAAAGCATCAAGGAAGAGAAAAGAGAAAGATAGACTCCAAATCTTGGCTGAGGCTTCCTTAGCCCAACACAGAACTTGATGAAGGACACTCAGCCCAAATTTCAGAAAATTTGGGAAACTTTTTGCAAATTTTGTATTTTTGGCCTAAAAAATAGGTTTTTCTACTTGGTGGACTGTGCCACCTGGTGCACGCTTTTGCTAGGGACCTCATTTTGAGGAAAAATCAGCATTTGTGGATTCCTCATGAAAACATATGAATGCCCTCACATGGCTAAGAAATTTTGACAAGTTTTGAGCTTCCAAAAAGGTCAAAAACACCTCAAAAATGACCTTTCTGCCCCTTTTTGGCCACAAAGGAAGCAGTGTTGGGAGAACTCATTTTTGGATGGGAAAATGAAGACCAAATTCAAAAATTCCACTTATTAGTATAGAGAAGACCTTTCCAACAAGCCCACTTGGAGCAAATTTGGTGCACAAAAAGGCCTCCAAAAGCAGCTCCAAAGTAGTGCGGCGCACAGGATCAGGAGTGCAGCGCACAGGATGAAATTTTGTCATTTTGGTCAAAAACCATGTTTTTTTGCCTAGTTTCTTCACAGTTTGACTTTTCTCTTTCTCATAGTCAAACTCATGATGTAATTTGATGTGACTTGATGGATTTTGATGTAAATATGTTATATTTTCACTCATAGAGGTAGGTTCATCCAAGAAAAGGTAGTTTGCAACTAAATGAATCAGTTTCCTAGTTTTTAGAGGCAAGTTGTTCCACTACTTACTTTTTTGTTCTTAGTTTAGATTTTGTTGGAACATCCCCTAAACTTATGAGCTCAACCCCTAAAGGCTAGGATGAGTTGTTTATTTCCTATATTTTGTGATTTTTGAGTCATTGGAAAAGGTTGGACTTTTGTGAAAGCTTTGAGCAGCATTGTACATTCATCTTTGCAATTTGGCAAAGGAATAGACCAGGGTTTGCAGCACTTTATGGGATTCTTGTGGAAACTTGATTTGGTATTGTGCTTCTTTCTGTAATTTCAAGTTTACATGTGTTTTATGTATGCCATTATCTCTCTCTGTTCTTCTTAACTAAATGAAAGAAGGAAAAGGGTAGAATTCGTTGATATTTGCAGTGCTCTACCTAGGGTTTGTTTAGTTATTTATGTTTCAGCTATTTGAAGAGGATCCTTAAGAATTTCATCCCCTCTTCAACTCCTCACCAGTATAAAATCTTTCTATCTCACTCAATTTTAAGTACCAAACCATTTGCCTACCTCTCCCCATAGAGATCTCTACAAAATTGTGTCCAATCCCCATAGCCAAATCTGCCTTTCACTTTTGAGCCAACAAAACATCATCAAATTCAATCAAACTCTTCGGAACACATACCTAGCCTAAAACCAGTCTTTACATCAGTCATCTCAAGCCTCTTTGATCATATTTTGCTGATATTGACAAGGAGAGAGCCCTCTCCTGACCTGGTAGGTCTAGCTACCAGGTTATGCGTGGTTTGATGTTACCCTAGACCTCCCTTCCTTCAGCTTGAGGTAGATTTAGGCCCTAACAATGCATACCATGATAGAATATTCAGAAGACACTCCTCAAGTGCTTGTAAATAACATCACCCTTCTCAAAAGAAGTAAAAGGCTCCCATGTATGAAAGCAATACAGTGAATAAATTTCATTGCATTATCATTTCTTCTCTTACTAGTTATTCTCCACCGAATTTATGGGATAGTTGGTTAATTGGTAGTGGGGCCACTCATCATCTATCTGGTTATAAAGAAGTCCTCTCTAATCTGGTAGAGAGGGAGACTAAGTTAAATATCATTCTTGGATAAAACTCTATTCATCCCTTCAAAGGCTTTAGGTTTGTTAAATTTCAGTTAATTTATTGGGAATCAATTCTACAGCATGATGTTATGTATGTACTGGGTTTAATGAAGAGCCTGGTATCTGTATCCACATTAGAAGATAAAGGGATGAGGGTTTCCTTCATCAAAGTTAAATTTCTAACTTGGCCTGTTAATTCACCTATGAAGCATGCCTTCACTTTAGGATTGAGATTTGAAGGACTCTATAAAATCTCTAGAAGACCTTTCTTTGCATTGGTTCATAATATCAATACTTGAGTGAACTATGGCACCGTAGATAGGTTGATATTCACTATGAAGCACTTCTGAAATAGAAGAAATTGGTCTATGGTATTCCCGATGTTCAGGCTCTTCATGATGGATGTTTCCTAGGCTGTGCAAGTGGAAAGAAAACAAGGGGGCCATTTCCCTTAAGTAAGAACAAAACCCATGACATTCTTTGTATCATTCATTCTAATATATGTGGTCCAATGCCTATAAATTCAGTTGGTGGTCATCTCTACTTAATTAATTTTATCGACAACTTCTCAAGAAAGACATGGATATATTATCTTAAGTATAAGGATGAAGCATTTGAAACATTCAAGGAATTCAAAGCCTTGGTCGAAAATCAATCAGGAAAGAGAATCAAAGTCTTGAGGTCTAACAATGGAGGAGAATACATGTCAAAATAATTCATATCATTTTGCAAGAAAGACAGAATTAAGAAGGAAACAATTGTACCATATAACCATGTATAGAATGGTCTAGCTGAAAGAAAGAAAATTTCTATACTAGAAGTTTCATGTGTTATGCTACTGATCAAAAGGTTCCAAAATTCATTTGGGTTGAAGCGGCATCTATTGTTGTATATGTTCAGAACAAAGTGCCTCATCAATCATTCGAAAAAAAACTCCTGAAGAAATATTCACAGACATTAAGCTTGATATCAGTCATCTTAGTATATTTGGATGTCTAGTATATTTTCACGTTTCGAAAGACAGAAGGAACAAATGGAAGCTATTGGTAGAAAATGTATGTTTTTGGGTTATTGTGTCAATTTTAAAGCATATAGAATTTATATTCCTAGTCATAAAAAAGTCGAAATTAGTAGGGACGTAGCATTTCATGAAGATGCATCTCTTGGTAAAGAAACATATCTCTTGGCATTATGAAACAGGTTTTCTCCTTTAATGGCAACTCACTCAGATGAGAGATCACATTTCAGGTTCTCAGCATGAAGGAAAAGGAGGTATATGCAGGTTTCCCTTGACCAAGCCGCGTATACATGAGGGTTAGTAGTCAAGAAGGCGTGTATGCATATACACGCACTTTCACGCAAGGAAAAGCATGTACATGTTGAAAACTTGGTTTTGGTCTGTGGTATTTAGTCCCTGGTATTTTGACTCGTGGTATTGATCCAAGGTATCTTGACCAAAGTGTTGACCCCAGGTATTTGGTCCAAGGTATTGCTTCTAAGTGGTTTTGGACCATGGTATTGAGTAAGGCCTAAGACTATAAAAGGAGGAGGAGATCATTGGGAAAATGCACTGAAGTATTGAATATCTTATGAAGAGCAAGATCTAGAATACTGGTCATTGGGTTATGGTGCATAGCTAGATCTGAATCAAGGAGGAACCTGAGCACTTGAAGAAGGATAAGTTCTATTGATGGGTCAAGATCTTAAGGCTTGAAGAGAAGTATCTTTGTGTGGTTTTGATCTTTTATAATTAGTGCATGTCTTCATCTATAAATATAATGATCTGGGCATAACTGATGTTTGAATAGTTGAAAAGGGTAAATCATCTTTTACAGATTTGTACGCAGGTTCAATATAACAAAGGCATGTATACACACTGGTTCAGCAAGTCAAAACAGCGTATACATAGGTTTTCCTTCATATAGCAGCAAATGCATGCAGGTTTGACACATTGAAGTAGCATACATCTCATAAAATATGTTTTAGCTACTTTTGTTTACTAATTGCATTGTTTTGGGTTCTGGTACTGTTACTGTATTCTGGTTACAACATTCAGAGAAGTGATTGTCTGATTCAGATATGGTTAGTGAAAGGTAGATTGATTGATGCAGATATATTTTGATGTTTGATTGATGCTATTGATGGATCTAGCATGAAAATTTATGAAATGTGGTCCTTGGAAGAAGAGAGAAGGTTGTAGCCTTCTATAGGCCAGCACCTGCGTACTAGTACATCAGCTAGTACAAGAGCTAAGGGGGTTGTAGCTCCCTTCCAAGAGAAGCTCGAGAATAAGAGAAGGTTGTAACCTTCTACAGGTAGAAGCCTGCGTACTAGTATAAGACTGCACCAGTACAGAAATATTGTAAAAAGAAGTTTCTTATTAAAAAAAGATAGAGACAAATTGTAGTAGGTGGTTTTCACCCACATTAGGTTTTCGCATTATATCTTGTGTTCTTGTGTGTGATTGTCTACTCTATTTTTACTGTACATGTTACTGCTTATATGGTTCTGATACACAGATTAAATATCAACTAACTAAATAATAAGTTTAGAAGGTATACGGTGGTTGCTCTAAACACAGTTGCGTACATACGCAAGTCGCATTAACTGAAGTAACGTATATAAATCTGTTTATGGAAATGAAATATTGTTAAGTTGTTACTTCTGATTCACGCCCTCCTAGTATTATTTTAAACAATTGGTATCAAAGCAGGTCCTTCAGAAGAAGCTTGATCGCTTGAAGGAAGATCTATCATCATGAGCAACTACGAAAGAGAGGCATCCATCAGGCCACCAATCTTTGATGGGAGCAACTTCATCTATTTCAAGGTAAGAACCACAACCTATCTTCAATCTCTTGTAACAGAAGTTTGGGATATCGTGAAAGGACGATACACATTTCCATCAGCAACTCCTACAGATACTGTAGGTAAAAAGTAGTATGAAACAAATGCGAAGGCTTTCAATACTCTATTAGGAAGTCTATCACAATTAGAATTCGTCAAGATTATGCAGCTCAAAACTGCCAAAGAAATATGGGATAAGATCATTCTAAGCTATGAAGGAGACGATCAGGTAAAACATGCAAAACTACAGTCTCTCAAAATTCAATATGAAACTCTCAAAATGCACAATGATGAAAGTGTAGCTAATTCTTTCTTATGTATAGATGAGATTGTTAATCACATGAAAAACTTGGGCGAAAAGATAAAAGAAGTTACTTAAGTTGAAAAGGTTCTAAGATCCTTGTCTTCTAAGTTTGAATCCAAAGTTTTAGCCATCGAAGAAAAGCAAGATCTTTAGAGTATTATTATGTCACAGCTGCACGGAATCCTAACTGCTTTCGAAATGAGAAAAGGGGGTCAATGAGATATGAGAGAAGTTGCATTCAAAGCTTCAGGAAAAGGAGAACACAATGAGTTAGGACATCTGTTAGAAGGAGATGAAGAATCAAACTTTGTTAAGAACCTTCAACAGGGTTCTAGAAGATTCAGAGGTAAACTACCTTTCAAATCTTTTTCTTATGGAAGAGTAGGTCATTATGTTGCCAAATGTCCTCACAAAGATAATATTGGTATAGGTAAGGAATCAACAAATTGGAATAGAAAACAAAGTGTAAATAAGAAGAGCTACTATACACATGAAGATAGTGATGGTTTATCAAATAGTGATGAAGATGAAAATAATAATGATTATAGACTTCTGATGGATTTTGAACATGATAATTTCTTGGATGCTTTAGATGAAGATGGTCTCTATGAAGAAATTTCTAAACTCAAAATCTGTTTAGAAGAAAAGTGTATGATTATAGATACTCTGACATTCCAACTTGCTGAAACGGAGAAACACAATGAAAAGTTAGAATGTGAAATTGTGGGACTAAGGAAAGAAATTGAGAAAACAAAAGCTCTCAATCTTAGGTTTTCTAAAGTATCACGAACTCTATATGAAATTATCAAAATGCAGTGTTCTCCTTTGGTAAAGACAGGTCTTAGATATACTAAAGAACCATCTCAAGCACAAAAGCCATCAACCTCCAAAAGCTATCTTGATGCAGCATGGAAAAGTGAACAGGTTGATAATCATCAATAGAGGATTAAAGCAGATCACTAGGTAAATCGAGTTCAATCTACTTCAAGGATGAACAAAAGCTATGACTAACCACAGGTAAAGCATTCTCGGTTTGCTTCAAGAATGAATGTCAATGGAAACTACAATCATCAAGCCAGTAGATTCAATAATTGCAAGAATTACTTTAACAGTCAATATTTTTCATGTCATAACTTTGGACACAAATCTACTCAATGTGTTCCTTACAAGACCATCATGACTAGAGAAGCACGAAATCAAAGGAATGTGACTGTGATCATGAAAAGGACCTACAATAACTTTTCTTCTCTTGAAAATGAAATAGAATTCTCTATCTGTAACAACTTCGGTCATGAAAACTCTGAATGCAGGAGTAAATTTTGGCAAACAACTCAAAAGGAGCAAGCTTCATTGGGTCCCAAAAGATGGAAAAAGAAAGAACCGCAAATTGAAAGATGTGGTATAGCCTTATATGCATAAGGACAACAAAATCAGTGGTACATTGACAGTGGATGCTCGAAACACATGACAGGTGATAAAGAAAAACTGCAGTCATATAGTGCCTTAGAAAAGGAAAGGAAGGTCTCATTTGGGAATGACACCCCTATAGTCATAAAAGGTAAAGGCTCTGTTCTCTTCAAAGAAAAGGTCAAAGATGGGAATGTTATGTATGTTGATGGTTTAAAGCATAATCTATTGAGTGTTAGTCAAATGTGTGATCAAGGAAATGAGGTAGTATTTCAATCAAA